>AWOL01S0019102.1:0-32506 GCA_000715115.1 Nicotiana otophora | reverse complement strand
AGTATCAGCAGGTAAGTATATCTCCAGATCATCTTTGACTCCCAGTTAATTTCAGTTATCATATTATCAGTTCAGTTTCAGATTTCAGTTATTTTATTGCCTTACATACTCGGTACATTATTTCGTACTGACGTCCCTTTTTTGGGGGCGCTGCATTTCATGCGTGCAGGTTCAGATAGACAGACGGGTAGACCTCCTCAGTAGGTGTTTCCCGAGTTCCGCCTGATCGGTAAGCTCCACGTCTTTCGGAGTTGCCAGGACTAGAGTTTTGTGTACATCTTATGTATATCTGTATATATGTTATGGGTAGGTCGGGGCCCTGTTCCGATCACAGTACATCTATCAGTAGAGGCTTGTAGGCATATCCTGTTGGTTAGTGCAGTATGTTGGGTTTGTATAAATTGATGGTTTGTCAGCTGTAGTAGCTATGACGGCCTTGTCGGCCTAGCTTTATATTGATATTTAGTTAGTGCTAGTTTCCATTCAGTTTTATATTTTGCTTCGCAAATTGTCTTGCAAGGTGGCCCCATGGCCAAAGTATGACATTATGTGTTCAGAGTTCCTTAGTCGCAATTTGGTACGCCAGGTTAGGTGAGGCACGGGGTGCTTGTCTCGCTCCTAGGTTCGGGGCGTGACACGATTTTACGGAAAAATATTGGGGTAAGTGTTCTTTATCCTATATTGATTATATTTCATGATTTTATACTCATTTATATCATGAATCCGTGAATTTATGGAAGAAAAATTAGATTTTTATAAAACTTTCCAAAAACGAAAATTTAAGATTTGAAGGTCCATTTGATATCGGAATTGAACAAATTTAGTATGGTTGAACTCGTATCGGAACGGGTGTTCGGATTTCGTGAGTTTTTCGGGGATTTGAGACGTGGGTCCCACTTCCAAATATTATAATGAATTTCGGATTTTTATCCGGAAAATTTATAAATTCATATGGAATTAATTCCTATGATTAGTATTGAATATATTCAATTGTTTGTGAATAAATTTGAAATTTTCGGAGGCAAATTTAAAAGGAAAAGCCGTAGTTGAATAATTGATTGGAAATTGCAAAGCGAGGTAAGTGTCGGGGTTAACCTTGACTTGAGGGAATAGAACCCTTAAATTGTTTGTTATGTGAATTGCATGTAAACGATGTGTAGGCGAGGTGACGAGTGTCTATACATCGTCAAATTAATTGTTTTTCTGCTTACTTAAAAAATTACAAATTAGTTTTAATCATAAATTAATTATTATAATAATTGTTTCTCTCTAATTCTTTGCAAATATAAATTCTTGAATTCCTGCATTAATTGTTACATGCTATTTGAATTATGTACCATAATTGTTATTTGACATTTAGCATAATAAATATCAAACTGCCTATTTGCTCCCTGATTTTCATAATAATTTGCTATTTGTCATTGTTTGCTCCATAATTAAATCATAATTATTGTATGCTTGTTGTCTTGAAACTTTATATTAATTGTTACATTTATTGGAAAAATTTCTTCTATAAGAATTGGTAAATGAAAATGTTGGAGGAGCGGGTTGCACGCCGCAACATGATTAATTATAATGAATATATTGGAGGATCGGGTTGCACTCCGCAACAGACTTATTAAAAGTCTATATTAGAGGATCGGGTTGCACGCCACAACAGACTTATTAAAAGTCAATATTGGAGGATCGGGTTGCACGCCGCAACAGACTTGTTAAAAAAGTTAATATTGAAGGATCGGGTTGCACGCCGCAACAGACTTGATTAAAATGAATATGCTGGAAGAGCGGGTTGCACGTCGCAACAGAACTGAATGTGAATATATTGTGAGAACGGGTTGCACGCTGCAACAGAATTGAATGTGAATCTATTGTGAGAGCGGGTTGCACATTGCAATAGACTTAATAGAAATGATAATTGGTTATGACTGCTGTGTTGCCTTCAATTATTATAAATGAATTCTCTGATTTATTTCTATTATTGTTGTTGTTACTAATATTGCGTACAGGTTAATGTAAGTGAACCGCCTTAGCCCCGTCACTACTTCGTCGAGGTTAGGCTCAGCACTTACCAGTACATGGGGTCGGTTGTACTGATACTACACTCTGCACTTCTTGTGCAGATTTTGGAGTTGGTCCCAGCGGCGTACCATTGATTTGCTCGGATTTCAGCTATCAGAGGAGACTTGAGGTATAACTGCATGGCGTTCGCAGTTCTGAAGTCCCCATCTATTGTTCTTTAGTTGTGTGTTTATTTTCAGACAGCTTTATTTTATTCAGACCTTTGTTTGTATTTATTCTAGAAGTCTGTGCACTTGTGACACCAATTCTGGGATGGTATTTATACACCGTTATTATTATGCATTATTTTAAAATTGCTTCCGCATTTGCTTCCTTGTTATTAATAAATTTAAAAATTATTTTAAAAATGGATAATGTTATTCTAACGTTGGGTTGCCTAGCAAGTGAAATGTTAGGCACCATCACGGTCCGGAGGTGGGAATTTCGGGTCGTGACAGTAAAAGCTTTGTGGGGTTATGACATTTATGTGGTTATAAAAGTTTCTTGTTAAAAATAAAATGAATAATAAAATTGAATTATTTCAAAATTTATAAATATGCCATTTAATTTGGAAGACTAAAAAGGGGAAACAAACAATTTATCTGCATGCTAAGCGTCATCGTCTTAAATTCTTAAAACAAAACCAGGATTTACCACTTTGGCTAGCCATCCTTTTGCCCCTAAATTATCTTGGGATGTTTCTGTTATAGCAAATCAAGAAAGTAAATTAAAGGACCAATTTAAAGTAGAAGTTTCTGAATTTAATCTAAAAGAATCTTGAGCAAGCTTAAGCCCATTAGAACAAATCTTAGGAATAAGCAACTTCTTGCGTTGCTTCGCAGTTGGATACATAAATGCATTTTTTCAGCACAGAGCATCCATAAAAGCTAATTGAAGTATAATTTGTCAGTAGATATTTTAACAGATAATTAAGAAACCGTAAATTGTTTAATTGCACATGTATTTTGATTTAATCACAATAATACTTTCTTTTCCCTATGGGAATATTGTCTAATAATACATCACAAGTGATAAGAAATTAAGCAGATATTGAAATATACTGTTTCTTATTTCTCCGACTGTGGCTATGGAGCAAAACCTAAAATCATCAACACTAAAATCAAAATTCAAAGTTAAATCCCTGTGCAATGCTCCAGTCTCAGCAGGCTGTCCCGTAAACGGAGTAATGCATATTCAATTATAAATTCTTCCTTTACAGCCCAGCGCAGGAGCTTTCAGCAATTGTCTATGATACTCTCTCAATTCATTTTCCTTTTCGCTTAGATTCTTTTCGAAATTATCTGTAAAAATTCTTGGTTTTCAGAAGAATGGCCAGCAGAGGTCATAGCCGGAGAATTTTCCGGTGTATTCTCTGACCAAGTAAGCAGATCTGCTGTGTGTGACTTTTCTTCCGAGAAAAACTTGCAATAATTCCACATTACAAGTATTGACAGGCATGCCCATTAGTTCGTCAATGCAAAAGACTTCTGAATAGTTCTGGAGAAGAATCTCTCTATATTTACACAAATTTAAAGCTTGGCCAATTGGAATGCTTTCCTTTTTCCTTGTTCTGTACTTCTATGGATAGTGAGACATTGACTCATTGACTTGAAGTCGTNGCCGGAGAATTTTCCGGTGGATTCTCTGACCAAGTAAGCAGATCTGCTGTGTGTGACTTTTCTTCCGAGAAAAACTTGCAATAATTCCACATTACAAGTATTGACAGGCATGTCCATTAGTTCGTCAATGCAAAAGACTTTTAAATAGTTCTGGAGAAGAATCTCTCTATATTTCCACAAATTTTAAGCGTGGCCAATTGGAATGCTTTCCTTTTTCCTTGTTCTTTACTTCTATGGATAGTGAGATATTGACTCATTGACTTGAAGTCGTCTACCCGTATTTCACAAGCTGAGAAAATAAACTCGCAAGACTTGTAATGATTCACTACACTATAAAACTCTACCCCTCCAAAAGTTCATCAATAACCAAGACAATCAACTGAAATTTATCCTTTAGCCATAATGAAGGTTCACAGAATATTTTCTTTCCTTCAGTTTTTTACTCTCTTATATCTCTTCACAGTTTCTTTTGCTTTTACTGAGGAAGCAACTGCTCTCCTAAAATGGAAAGCAACTTTCCAAAACCAGAATAATACCTTATTGGCTTCATGGAAACTAAGTCCTGTTGGTTCCAAGAATTCTTCCAGCGTCGGAGCGACAGGTTCTGATGCATGCAGGGGCTGGTATGGAGTTACATGCTTAAATGGAAGGGTCAACAGGTTGAATATTACAAATGCTAGTGTTGTTGGCACACTCTATGATTTTCCATTTTCATCTCTCCCTTTTCTTGAATATGTTGATCTTAGCATGAATCACCTCTCTGGCACAATCTCCCCTGAAATAGGTAAACTCGCTAATCTAGTATATCTTGACTTGTCGATCAACCAGATTTCGGGCACAATCCCATTACAAATCGGATCACTAACAAAGCTTGAGACCCTTCATATCTTTGACAACCAGTTAAATGGTTCTATTCCGGAAGAAATAGGTCACCTAAGGTCTCTTTCGGAACTAGCTTTGAATACCAACTTTCTTAATGGTTCAATTCCTGCTTCATTGGGGAATTTGAACAACCTGTCTTCTTTGTATCTTTATGAGAATAAGCTTTCTGGCTCCATTCCAGCAGCAATAGGGAAACTCGTTAATCTTGTTGTGGCTTATCTCGATACAAACCAGTTAACAGGTCATATTCCTCCAGAAATAGGTAACTTGATCAAAGCAAAAGTGTTCTATGCTTTCTCTAATGAATTGTCTGGTCCCATTCCTGTTGAAATTGGAAAGATGAAGTCACTTCAGAGTTTAAGCTTCCACAAAAACAATCTTTCTGGTCCAATTCCCCAAACAATAGGTGACTTAACTGAGCTCCAACTCTTGCACCTTTACAATAACCAACTTTCTGGTTCCATTCCTAGTAAGTTGGGGAATTTGAAAAACCTCACTGATCTGCAATTATCTGGTAATCAACTTACTGGGTCAATTCCAGCTTCCTTGGGCAATTTGAGAAACTTGCAAACTCTGTTTCTCCGGGACAATAAACTTTCGGGTTCCATTCCACCAGAACTTGCCTATTTGGATAACTTGGTTGTGCTGGAAATGGATGAAAACCAATTTTCAGGCCATTTGCCTGAGAATCTTTGCCAAGGTGGAAAACTTGAGAACTTCACGGTGAATAGTAACAAGCTGTCGGGGCCAATTCCAAGAAGCTTGAGCAAGTGCTCGAGTTTCAAAAGGGTCCGCTTTGATAACAACAGTTTCACTGGGAATTTATCGGAAGCTTTTGGTATCTATCCAGAGCTTCAGTTCATTAATTTGAGCGACAATGATTTTTATGGTGAACTCAGCAACAACTGGGGAAAATGCAAGAATTTGACAAATTTTCAGATAGCCAGAAATAACATTAGTGGCAGCATACCGCCAGAGATTGGAAATGTCAAAGGGCTTTCAGGACTTTATCTTTCATCTAATCATTTGGTTGGGCAGATTCCCAAGGAATTTGGAAAATTGACCTCTCTAGTTAATATTTTTGTGCAAAACAATAAACTTTCTGGCAGTATACCTGGGGAATTTGGGTCACTAATAAAGTTAGAAACCCTTGATTTTTCAGGCAATGGATTTAATGGGTCAATCCCGATGTTTATAGGAGATTATATGAAGCTGATTCACTTGAACCTGAGCAGCAACAGATTTGGCCAGAAAATTCCGACGGAGATAGGAAGGATAACTCATCTTACTGTGCTTGATTTGAGCCATAATCTTCTTGTTGGAGAAATACCCCCTCAATTGGCCCATTTGCAGGACTTGGAAATCATCAATCTTTCCCACAATGACCTCTCTGGCTGCATTCCTAAAGAATTTATAAGTTTGAGTGGTTTGCAGGATGTCATATTGTCATACAATGAGTTGGAAGGTCCAATACCAAATAATAAAGCTTTTATGAATGCCTCATTAGAAGGTAATAAAGGTCTTTGTGGTAATGTAACAGGATTACAGCCTTGCGAAAGTCCATTTTGTAATTATGGCCAATATTTTAGCTAATGGAGTCTATCTCACATAAGTATAAGCATTTTTGTAAATTATAGACTTTGTTGCCAATATATTCTTTGGGACCCAAAAATATTGCATTATGTGGTGGACATTATTTGCACAAGTTGTATCTCTTCTTTTACACCTAAGAGACCAAGACTTTTTTGCCTATAAAAGGGAATGTCATTAGTTCATTTTAGACACACCAACAAGACTTGAGTCTTCATTTCTTGTTTCTTCCTTTCCTCCTTTATTAAGAGTGTTTTGTATGAGAGTTAGTGCTGGGAAGCACTTGTGTGAACCCTTTCTTTAGAGTGATCTTGTGAGGTTATTCTCTTAGGGTATTTGGGATTAATTAGAGTATTTACTTTAATTTTGTACTCTCTTTTTTACTCTTGTTGGTATAGTGAAATTGTTTCTCTCCGCTTGTGGACGTAGGTCACTTTGACCAAACCACGTTAAATTTGTGTCTTCTTTATCTACTTTAATTCCCGTTGTTATCAACTTCTATTGTCTTTGTTATTGTCATTATAACGTTGTTTGGCTAACTTTTGCACTACCCGGGTTTCCGATCCTAACAAATTGGTATCAGAGCCGGATCTAACCGGGTTAGTTTCAATAGTCAAAATGACTCTATAACAAAGACCTATGTTGAGAAATTTCACCGAAGTGCAAATTTCGGAATGTGGCAATTAAAGATGGAAGCTATCCTAATTCAGGATAGCTTAAATTTGGCGTTGCAAGGAAAGAAGTAGAAGCCGGATAAAATGACGGATGAGGAGTTTGCCGTCATAGACAAAAGGGAAAAAATAAGTATCATTATAAATCTCTCAAATATGGTTTTACATGAAATTTCTGTAGAAACCACAGTTAAAGGCACGTGGGAAAAATTAAAAATCTTATATATAAAGAGGACGGTAAAAATAGACTTTACCTGAAGCAGAAGCTTTATACAATTCGTATGGGCGAAGGTACCTCTATTCTATCTCATCTTGACACCTTTGATTCCATTCTTATGGATTTGAATAATATAGATGCTGAAATTAAAGATGAGGATCAAGTCGTGTTACTATTTTGTTCTCTACCCTCATCTTGTAAGCATATAAGAGATACTATGCTTTATGCAAAGGTTAATATCTCTTATAAGGATATTAAATCTATCTTAAAATCAAAAGAATAGATAAACAGTGACATTACTGGGGAAGCTAGTGGAACTTAAGCGAAAGTTGGCTTAGTTGTTAGGGGGAAATCCGACTCCATATCCAGATACAATAATTTAGAGTGTTGCTATTGTCATAAGAAAGGTCACATTATCTCTAAATGCTATAAACTGAAAAATAAAGAAAAGCATAAAGAAAGAAAAAATGAGCACAAAAATACTGACATAGTCGAAGCTAGTGTAGCAACTGATGATATTGAGGGAACTGTATTTTTAGCAACTGAAACTAGTTTCAAATCAGACAATGAGTGAATTTTAGATTTTGGTTGTTCATATCATATGTGTCCTAGCAGGGACTTGTTTTTTACATATGATTCAGTTGCAGGTGGAGTTGTCCAACTAGGTAACAATATTACTTGTAACGTTATTGGCAAAGGTACAATTCGAATCAAAATGCACGATGGTGTGGTGAGAATTCTCACTGATATTAGATATGTTCCTAACTTGAAGAAAAATCTATCTCTTTGGGCACTCTAGAATCTCTTGGGTGCAATTACGCAGGTGAAGGTGGAGTTCTAAAAGTTTCTCATGGTGCTCTTGTAATCATGAAAGCATACAGATTTGGTTCGCTGTATACTTTATTGGGATCCACTGTTATAGGCCCTACTACAGTTTCGGTATCAGACAACTTGTCTGATTTTGATGGTATTAAATTTTGACATTTGTCCATTGGGGTTTTTGCGGAGAATGTAGAACAAATTTACTATATCAGCCAAAATTAAGTCAAGGTGAAGATTTGTAATTATGGCTAATATTTTGGCTAATGGAGTCAATCTCACATAAGCATAATCATCTTTGCAAAGTGTAGACTTTGTTGACAATATATTCTTTGGGACCCAAAAATATTGCATTGTGTGGTGGACATCATTTGCACAAGTTGTATCTCTTCTTTTATACCTAAGAGACTAAGACTTTTTTGCCTATAAAAGGGAATGTCATTAGTTCATTTTAGACACACCAACAAGATTTGAGTCTTTATTCCTTGTTTCTTCCTTTCCTCCTTTATTAAGAGTGTTTTGTATGAGAGTTAGTGTTGGGAAACACTTGTGTGAACCCTTTCTTTGGAGTGATCTTGTAAGGTTATTCTCTTAGAGTATTTGGGATTAATTAGAGTATTTACTCTAATTTTGTACTCTCTTTTGTACTCTTGTTGGTATAATGAAATTGTTCATCTCCTCTTGTGGACGTAGGTCACTTTGACCGAACCACGTTAAATTTGTGTCTTCTTTATCTACTTTAATTGCCGTTATTATCAACTTACATTGTCTTTGTTATTGTCATTATAACGATGTTTGGCTAAATTTCGCACTACCCGGGTTCCCGATCCTAACACATTTTCTGTGGTGGAGAAGCACTCAAGACGTAAACTCATCCTCATCACTGTACTTCCTATTATTGGAGCACTAGTACTTCTCTGTACTTTCATTGGTGTTCTGCTAATGTGTGATGAAAGAAGAAGAGTTAGAGACATTGAAAGACGGGATTCCAATGATGTTGTTGATGTTGATGAAGATAATGGTTTGCTCTCGATATCCACGTTACATGGAAGTGCACTGTACTGGGATATCTTAAAAGCCACAAAAGAGTTTGATGCAGTGTTTTGCATCGGGAAAGGAGGGTCCAGAAGCGTTTACAAGGCAAATCTTCCATTATTTGAGAATGTATCTGTAAAGAGACTTCATTCTTCATTTGAGAATACACATCTCAAAAGCTTCATGAATGAGGTAAGGGCATTGACAAGGATGAAACATCGGAACATTGTGAAACTCTATGGCTTTTGTTCTGATGCAAAACACTCTTTCTTAGTTTACAAGTACGTGGAGAGAGGGAGTGTGTTTAGTATCTTGAGCAATGAAGTAGAGTCCAAGAAATTGGATTGGCTTAAGATGGTGAATATCATCAAAGGTGTTGCTTTTGCTTTATCTTACATGTACCAGGATTGCTCTCCACCAATTGTTCATCGAGACATATCAAGCAATAATATTTTTCTGAGTATGGAGCTTGTGTTTCAGACTTCGGAATAGCTAAGCTTCTCAATCCAGAATCATCCAATTGTACTGCACTTGCAGGCACATATGGCTACATTGCACCAGGTAAGATTTTCCTCTTTATCTTGTCTCAATTCATGAATTCAAGGGGAACTCTATACTGTTTTTATCTCATTTACACGTTTAAGTAGTTAATACTTCTTTGGGAACTGTATTTTTTCAGAGCTTACAAAAATGTGTGATGTTTATAGCTTTGGAGTATTAGCATTGGAGATAATCAAGGGAAAGCATCTTGGGGATTACATTTCTCTACTAGCAAATTCATCGACTATAGATCATGTGCAGCTTAGCGATTTGCTTGATGAACGTCTTCCAAATCCTGAAGATGAAGTAAAAGAGGTTTTAGTTTTTATCATCAAGCTAGCGAGCTCTTGTTTGCTGGAAACTCCAAAATCAAGGCCAACAATGCACTTCATCTCCCATATGTTGTCAATGGATCCACCTGCTTATCATATAACCTCCATGAAGGCGAAAAGCTTCCTCGAGATATAAGGTGTTTGTGTATGGAAAAGAGCAAGTTTTGATGCCAAGTGGTTGTGAAGCAAGAATAAGAAATTAGTGAGAAGTTCCAAGACAAAATTATTACTGGGACTAGTATTTGTGTGTTATTAGTGTGCTTAATGCTTATTTAGTTTAGTGTTTCAACCTGAAGGATTCTGAGCTCTCATACCAGAGTATATATATACGGGCAATATCATGTACTATATACTTCAATTTTCTCGTGCCAATAAGTAATAAACGAGTTTCATGTTTGCTAAGTACTAATGTTCGTTGTATTACTTTGCATAGTGTTTGACCAAAAAACAAATTATCTTTGGCTAAATTAATTAAATATATTTAATGAGGGGTTAAGACTAGCTAATAATAATAACTTTAGATGTGTATGTAATGTATCGATATCAACAATGGAAGAGGAATATCAAGCGTTTAATGACAATAAATGGCACTAAAGTAAATAAGAAGAATGATTCACCCAATATTGAATGAGGTAAATGATTCCTCTTCTGACTATGATGAATGACAGATAGGTACAAGAATATCCGAGCTTTTCTCGGATCTGATATACAAAATATAGAACAATCAACAATCGAATCTCTTCAGAAAGATAATCTTTTTATTTATCTATCGAGAGTCTGATTTATCAAGAATGTTCTTGATAGAGGAAAACAATCTCCCCCACATATGATCTCTCACTTTATATTTATAGGGACATGACCCAATTAACCCTAAAAGTACAAGTATAAAGAATATCCAATGGAATATTCTCTTAAAGGTCATATTACTAAACTTGCCATTACTGCTCCCTCTGATACTTGATCTCGGCCATGACTGGCTGCTCGGCGGTGAATCCCATCAGTTACTAGTCGACCTCGGCCAAACTACTTTTGGCCACATCTCTCCACGTTGAATGTCTTTAGGCAGATTTTGACCCATACAATTAGTCCCTCCGCTTATTGGGGTCAACTTTTGGACGACCTCGATGAGCGGACTTCGCCAGTCGTAGTTGAGAGATTTTAGGCGAGCGGGTCAAATAGTAACGCTCTTGGCGAGATGATAACGTGGCATTTCGTGAACCATAACTTATCGTTATGTCGATTCATAATGATGTCACGATACCACGCGTCATTATTATGCATTTTCTCGATGTATTACGTCGTTTTTCGTGCCTCTATCATTTCGACATCTGTGTTGGTCATCAACGGTTTGTATTCGCGATCGTGGTGCCTGGATCGTGGTCCTATAAATAGGGATTCAAGACCTTTTGCCTGATATTTTTGTGTTTTTCAAACACTGAATCTTCATCTCTTCCTTCCTACTTCCATTGTTCTTGCTTTTGTTACCTTCATTCTTATGTCCCTCTTTTCACAGTTCGGATAACTTCTGTCACTTATATCTTTTTTGTGCTTGTGTCTTCTCCATATAAAAATGAGCAAAAATGGTTAATACAATTAATTCAGGGGTAGTACTTGATCCTACCCCCTTGGCAATTCGCATGCCCTCCCCCCCCCCTCCCCCGATGATGGGGTGGCCATGGTTGCTAAAGATGATAGCTTTCCCACAGTGGAGAAAATAATTTCCTGTAAGGAGAAGGCTAGGTCTGACTTCTCAAAGATGCCCGAAGATGACCCCGAAATCTCGGAGTCGTTGATGACAAAGGCGGCCATCGCCGAGTTTAGGGCTAATTTTAAAATTCCCGCCCACATAGACTTTATCTCAGCATGGCACGACGTGGTGCAAATACATCGCCATGGGTAATGCGCCTTCTACGCATACCCCTTCTTCGTAGGCTATTATTTTCCTATCTTTCCTCTGGCTGAAGAATTTTGTCGCTACTACCGGGTGTGCCCGGCTCAACTCTCCCCCTACATTTACAAGCTCATCCGCATGATTTCGAAGTTCGCGGAGTTGGCCGGGGTCGAGGTGACCATCCGTCACTTGATGCATCTCTTCGCCCCCAGTTTTTATAGGGGGACGATGTTGCATCTTCGCCACTGGGGCGACAAATGTCTTGTGATAAAAATGGATGACAAGGCCAACCGCCAGTTTTGGATAAACTACTTCTATGTCAGGACTGAGGACGTGGTGGCAAATGCAAACGGGTTTCCTCAACTTTGGAACTATGCTCGTAAGTTCCTTTCTTCCTTTTTCCTCTATTACATTTTGTGTTGGTCACCTTGGTTGTACTGTATCTTATCTCTTTTTATGCAGCGGAGGCTGAACCCCCTCCTTTGGTCGAGAATATTCACAAGTAGGTTAGCCGAGTCCTTCCTCATACAAAGGGGGATTCATGAATGGTCGGCCTTCCGCAATAAGTTCGGGCCCAAATTTCTAGGTAAGCTTGCTCGTCTTCGTCATTGAATTTTTCTAATAGGCCGCCTTTTATCTTTGCAGGGGTTGATTCTGACATTTTCTCTCTTTTGTTCTGTACGGGGAGGTCTGAGGAAGCCGAGAGCTCCTACTCCTGCGTTCCGCCAGGAGACCTCCACAACGGAATCTATTTCAGTTGCAACTGCGACCAATCCTGCCAGGTTGTCTGCCTCCGTCCGATCTCTGGTTTTGGTGAGATCAGCTCAGCCATCGGTGGCCTCAGCATCTGGGACATCAGTTTTTCCTGTGCTGCATTTAGTGGATGAGTCATCGTCGAGTGGGGAAGATTTGAATCTACAAAAAAGGAGATTGGTGGATGTTGGCTGTGGTACAGTTCGAGTAGTGGACTCTACAAGGGATGGCTATGAGCCGACCATTGTTGTACCTAAAAGTGACGCGAATCCGTCGTCTGGAGTTTCGCTATCAACGGGAGTTGTGGAAGGGGTGCGCCCTTTCCTAGAGTTGGGGTTGAAGTTGGAGGACCGTCCGTGGAGGTTAATAAGTGGGGATTTTGACTGCTTATTTGCGCCTTTTGACTTTCGTTTTAGTTAAAAAATATTTAAATGTATTCCCGAAAACTGATGAAATATGTTTACTTGCAAGAGTATTGGAAAATGAGCCATTACGATGAAATCCAACTCAAGGAGTGCTTTTGAACAAGGACAAAAATCAAGCACACAGGCTCAAGTGCGGACTGCAAAATTCTATTTGCGACCGCAGAAAATGAAGAAGAATCAATAGAGCTTCAGTGTAAAATGCGGACCGCACAATAATTGTGCGGCCGCAAAAGTCAAAGTTTAGAGAGTTTCAAATTCAAGCCCAACAAGAATTGCGGACTGCACTATAATTGTGCCGCAGCAGAAATCAAATGTGCGTCCACACCCAGAATTATGCAGACCGCAGAACTCAAGAGATGCGGCCGCAATCCAAAATTATGCGGCCACAGAATCCATCCTATCAAGAGCTGAAGAAAGTTGCGGACCGCACACAGAATTATGCGACCGCAGAACCTTCGAAAGGGCAATTTAATCCGAAAATTCCAGCTTTGTATAAATAGACTACTTTCACGAAATTAGGTCAAGTGTTTGGATACCAGAAAGTTTGTAGCCATTTTTCTTTACTCTTTTAGGCAACTTTAGTTTATATTGTTGATTTTACACTGGATTTTTATCTATTAATCATTCAATATGAGTTTATCATCTTTTCTTCTTTATTTTCTTCATTACCCACTATGAGTAGCTAAATTTCTAGCTAGGGTTGTGATCCAACCCTAGTGTGGGAACCTAATGGGTGTTTGATTTAGGGCTTGTTTATGGTTGGGTATGTATTATTTAGCCTAGTTCTTGATATAATTGTAGAATTAATGGTTGCAAACATTGGTTCAAGCCTATTTGACTTGGTCTATACTTGAGAAAGAGAGACTTAGTCTAGAAAAACTTGGCTAACAAGAGTTTGGGATAAAAACAAGAGATTGATAGTCCCAATTAAAGGGTTGAACCTAGAGATAGTAACATTCGACTTGAGCAATTTGTCAACTGTTTAGCTCAATAACTATTTGAACTTGAGAAAGCCAAATTGGGCAAAACCACTCTCTTACCGAGAGGTATTGAGTGGGTATTTGAGTGTTGATTGCTATAATACATCCCGACCAGCGAAACTCTCCCTAAAGCCCACAACCTGTTAGGCAAATACCTAGGTGGAAGTCACAGCCCTAGACCTTTTACATATTTGAAAAACAACAACAAAACATTCTTCTCTAGTTTCATACTTTTCTATTGCTATCTTTAGTATAATTTTAGAAGTAAAATCAAAACAAAGTTTGTTGAAGTGCAACTTAGACAATTCACGTGCTTAGACCAAATACATACTACTAATCCCATCTACGCTCCCTATGGATTCGATCCCGACTCCAAGTTGGGTATTATTATTGCAATCGACCACTTCACAACCCCAATTTGAGGTGTAACTTGGGCGAGATTAATTTTTGGCGTCATTGCCGGGGAGCATAAAAACGGATTTAGCTATATATTTGGTTTTTTGTGTGAATTATCTTCTTTTCCTTCAGTGTTACTAATCGTTTTGGTGAAATAATTGTAGGTGAAACAATGGCTCTCAACAACAATTATCCTTTCGGAAACATGCCTTTGGGAGATGTGGACGTGGAAGATGACCAAGTTGAAGAGGTTCCTCTTGAACCTCAAGTAAATAGACGAGGCCGACCGCCTCAAGACAACGTTCTCGTTCCACCCCCACCTCCACCAAGAGAGACTCCACATCGGGTGTTGCCAAACGAAGGATATGCAAGTTCCATTGTCCCACCCCGCATTAGGGCGGACAACTTTCAAATCACAAATGTTATGCTCACATTCCTAGAGCAACGGGGATTCTTCATCGGGGTTCCGAATCAAAATGCATATAAACAATTGAAAGGATTTGTTGACACTTGCTGGGGGATTAAACAAACAAACGTCTCCGAGGATGCTTTAAGGTTGAGGCTATTTCCTTTCCTCTACGGGGGAAAGCCTTGGATTGGTTAGAAAGGTTGCCAAACCATCCATACATGGGATGAATTGGCGGAGAAATATATTTCCAAGTTCTTTTCTCCCCGGCATATGGCTATTCTTAGAGATGAGATTCTGGCATTCAAACAAGAACCCAATGAGCCTTTGCATGAGATATGGGAGAGGTACCTAACTATGGTGAAAGAGTGACCGAATAATGACATGATGGAGGCTATGATTCAACAAACTTTCTATAAGGGAATCAATACTACCAATCAATGTGTGGTCAACCAACTTGCCGGTGAAAATTTCATGACAACACCATATGCCGAAACTTGTGAGATCTTAGATGAGATGGAGGATACTTCATCGGCATGGCAAAGTAGAGCAAATAATTCTCAAGGTGATCCAAATGTGATTCACCTACATAAAGAATTGCATGATCATAGGCAAGCAATTGCCGAGTTGACCACTACGATGAATCAATTAGCCAAAGCTCAACTCCAACAAGTTCAAGGTCCTAAGCAAGTAAATGCGATAGAGGGTGTCAATATGATGGTAAACAAGAAAAGGCAAAAGGGTCAACAAGTGCAAAACCGTGTGGAATAATATGTGCAAGAAGATAGTGAGTTTGACCAAGATGAATCTTACAATGAACAAGATGAGGAAGTACAATATGTGAACAACTTCCAAGGGCAAAGAAACAACTCTCAAGGCCCGAATCAACAACAATGGCGATCTCAAGGTAATTAAGGGAATTGGAACTCAAACATTCAAGG
The DNA here is from genome assembly GCA_000715115.1 of Nicotiana otophora. NCBI lineage: Eukaryota > Viridiplantae > Streptophyta > Magnoliopsida > Solanales > Solanaceae > Nicotiana > Nicotiana otophora. Next base: position 16,951 of record AWOL01S0019102.1, on the reverse strand, counting down.
CAATTGGAGTGGTGGTAACAACCAAGGTAATTGGAACAATCAAAACAATCAAGGACATTAGAATGGTCAAAACAACCAAAGCAATTGGGGTGGCAATAGTCAAGGATATTGGGGAGGCAACAACCAACAGGGATGGAACAATAACCCAGGGAATCAGGGGTCGGGCTTTCAAAGACCCCCGATGTATCAACAACCAAGAAACCCGCCTCTTTATCCTTCCCATGGTCCTAGATCTTGCAACAATGAGATGTGGCAAATTGAGAATATGTTCAAACAAATGATGGAGAAGAATGTCGACTCCGATGCTCAACTAGCCTCTCACAACACTTTAATTCGTAATTTGGAAGTTCAATTGGGGCAAATCTCGCAAGCTTTGAACACTCGTCCTAAGGGGGCACTACCAAGTGACACGGTGGTGAACCCAAAGGGTGGGAACAACACGGGACATGCCATGGACATGACTACAAGGAGTGGAAAAGGTGGGGATGCAACCACCTCAAGTCAAAGAAAAATTGTGGATGATGAACAAGTGATTCAAGAAGGTGAGATTCCAAACAATTTGGTGCAAGCCAATGAGAAAGTAAGAATTAATAGTGATGATAATGTGGAGGAGACTTAAGAGGAAGTGAACCCGTCTAGGGAGCACATTATATACATACCGGAACCGGTAATACCAAAGGCTAAGGCACCAATGCCAAGGCCTCCTCTTCCATACCCTCAAAGGCTTACCAAGTAAAATGGCAAGAACAAATTCAAAAAGTTTATTGACATGATGAAAAGCCTATCTATTAATGTGCCATTGGTTGAGGCTTTGGAGTAAATGCCCGGTTATGTAAAGTTCATGAAGGATTTGGTGACAAAGAAGAGGTTGATGAATTGTGATACTATAAAGATGACACATCAAGTGAGTGAAATTGTGCACTCAATGGATCCTAAATTGGAAGATCTCGGCGCTTTCACAATCCCTTGTACTATTGGAAGTGCTGACTTTGTAAAAGCTTTTTGTTATCTTGGGCCAAGTATCAATTTGATGCCCTATTCGGTTTTCAAGACTTTGGGAATTGGGCAACCAAGACCTAGATCTATAAGGTTACAAATGGAGGATCATACTATGAAAAGACCATTGGATATTATTGATGATGTGTTGGTTCGTGTTGATAAATTCATCCTCCCGACAGACTTTGTAATTCTTGATTGTGAAGTAGACTATGAGTTGCCTATTATTCTAGGGAGACCTTTCCTTGCTACAGGGAAGGCTCTTGTTTATGTGGAAGCCGGTGAGCTCACTTTCCGGGTGGGTGATGAAAAGGTGGTTTTCCATGTGTGCAAATCTATGAGGCAACCAAATAGCAATGAAGTTTGTTCGTTTGTGGACTTGGTGACCGATGTGATTATTGATGATACTAGTGCCATGATGAATGTGGATGATACTTTAGAGGCCGTTTTGCTCAACCTTGATGATGATGAGAATGATGACTATGTGGAATGTGTGAATGCATTTTAAGGAATGGGGTCTTACACTTATGAACCCCGCAAACTATCCTTGGATCTTGAAAATCATAAGACTCTTCCAACAAAGCCCTCAATCGAGGAGCCTCCCACTTTGGAGTTAAAGCCATTACCTCCACATCTCAGGTATGAATTCCTTCGCCCTTGCTCTACTTTATAGGTTATTCTTTCAACCTGTTGGATCTTGTTTGACTAACGTGCAGGTTAGACTCCATATTAGCGGTGCTACAAAAGAGGAAGAAAGCTATCGGATAGACATTGGCGGATATTCAGGGTATAAGCCTCGCCTTTTGCATGTACAAGATTATTTTGGAGGAGGATGCCAAACCCTCCATTGAACATCAAAGAATACTAAATGAAGCAATGAAAAAGGTAGTCAAAAAGGAGATCATAAAGTGGCTGGATGCCGGGGTTGTTTGCCCCATTTCTGATAATTCGTGGACCGCTCCGGTACAATATGTCCCAAAGAAAGGGGGCATGATGGTGGTCACCAATGACAAGAATGAGTTAATTCCTACAAAAATGGTGACCGGGTGGAGAATGTGTATGGACTATCGCAAGCTCAACAAAGTCACAAGGAAGGATCATTTCACACTTCCCTTCCTTGATCAAATGCTTGATAGGTTGGCCGGCCGTGCTGTCTATTATTTCCTTGATGGGTATTCCGGCTACAATCAAATTTATATTGCTCCGGAGGATCAAGAGAAGACTAGTTTCACATGTTCCTATGGTACTTTCGCATTCTCGCGGATGCCATTTGGTTTATACAATGCACCAGCGACTTTTCAACGGTGTATGATGGCTATCTTCACGAACATGGTGGAGGATTTCCTTGAGGTCTTCATGGATGACTTTTTAGTGGTCGAGAATTCTTTTCATGATTGCTTGACAAATTTGGATAAGATCTTGGCAACATGTGAAGAGACGAACTTGGTACTCAATTGGGAGAAATGTCATTTCATGGTTGAGGAAGGCATTGTCCTTGGCCACAAAATTTCAAAAAATGGCATTGAGGTCGACAAGGCGAAAATAGAGGTAATTTCTAAACTTCCACCTCCAACATCCGTGAAAGGAGTGAGGAGTTTCTTGGGTCATGCAGTGTTCTACCGGCGTTTCATAAAGGATTTTTCCAAAGTGGTGAACCCCTTGTTTAAGCTTTTGGAGAAAGATGCCAAATTCCATTTCAATGAGGATTGCATGAAGGCATTTGAATTTCTCAAGTTCAAATTGACAACTACTCCTATCATCACCGCCCCGAATTGGATCTTGCCTTTTGAGCTCATGTGTGAAGCTAGTGATGTGGCGGTCGGAGTAGTTTTGGGCAACGTGTCAATAAGATCTTTCATCCGGTCTACTATGCTAGTAAAACCATGAATGATTCCCAAGTCAATTACACTGTGACCAAAAAAGAGCTCCTTGCTATTGTTTTTGCTATGGAAAAGATTCGACCGTACTTGATGGGTACAAAGGTGATTGTCCACACGGATCATGCGGCGCTTCGGTACCTAATGAGCAAGAAAGATTCAAAGGCGCGGTTAATGAGATGGATGCTTTTATTGCAAGAGTTCGATCTAGAAATCCAAGATTGCAAAGGCAATGAAAACCAAGTGATGGACCACTTGTTTCCCTTGGAGGAGGAGGGGAGGCCACATGACGGCCTTGAAATCAATGACTCCTTCCCCGACGAGCAACTTCTAGCCATTTCAATGACCAAGATGCCATAGTTTGCCGACTTAGCAAATTATCTTGTGAGTGATATTGTACCGAATGAGTTTTCTTTAAACCAAAGTAAGAAACGCAAACGGGATTGTTTTGACTACTATTGCCTTGTTGATAATTCATGAGTGTGTGGGTAATTGTTGGTCCCAATTGATGTGTGTTTGATTCACTATAGATTAGCTGGAATAGCTCTTATTTTGTGAAGGTGTGAATTACCTTATTTGCTTGAGGACAAGCAGAAGCTTAAGTTTGGGAGAGTTGATAAGTGGGGATTTTGACTACTTATTTATGCCTTTTGACTTTTGTTTTAGTTAAAAAATATTTAAAGGTATTCCCGAAAACTGATGAAATATACTTACTTGCAGGAGTATTGAAAAATAAGCCATTACAATGAAATCCAACTCAAGAAGGAATACCTTTGAACAAGGATAAAAATCAAGCACGCAGGCTCAAGTGCGGACCCCAGAATTCTATCTGCGGCCGCAGAATATGAAGAAGAATCAACATAGCTTCACTGTAAAGTGCGGACCGCATAATAATTGTGCGGCCGCAGATGTCAAAGTTCATAGAGTTTCAAATTCAAGCCCAACAAGAACTACGGACCGCACTATAATTGTGCGGTAGCAGAAATCAAATGTGCGGCCGCACCCAGAATTATGCGAACTGCAGAACTCAAGAGATGCGACCGCAATCTAGAATTGTGCGGCCGCAGAATCCGCTTCTGTCAAGAGCTGGACAAAAATGTAAACTGCACACAGAATTGTGCGGCCGCAGAACCTCCGAAAGGGCAATTTTATCCGAAAATTCCAGCTTTGTATAAATAGACTACTTTCATGAAATTAGGTCAAGTGTTTGGATACCAGAAAGTCTGTAGCCATTTTGCTTTACTCTTTTAGGCAACTTTAGTTTATATTATTGATTTTACACTGGATATTCATCTATTAATCATTCAATATAAGTTTTATATCTTTTCTTTTTTATTTTCTTCATTACCCACTATGAGTAGCTAAATTTTTAGCTAAGGTTGTGATTCAACCCTAGTGTGAGAACCTAATGGGTATTTGATTTAGGGCTTGTTTATGGTTAGGTATGTATTATTTAGCCTAGTTCTTGATATAATTGTAGAATTAATGGTTGCAAACAATGGTTCAAGCCTATTTGACTTGGTCTATACTTGAGAAAGAGAGACTTAGTCTAGGAAAACTTGGCTAACAAGAGTTTGGGATGAAATTAAGAGATTGATAGTCTCAATTAAAGGGTTGAACCTAGAGATAGTAAAATCTGACTTGAGCAATTTGTCAACTGTTTAGTTCAATACCCATTTGGACTTGAGAAAATTAAATTGAGCAAAACCACTCCCTTACCGAGAGGTATTGAGTGGGTATTTGAGTGTTAATTGCTATAATACATCCCGACCAATGAAACTCGTCCTAAATCCCATAACTCGTTAGGCAAACACCTAGGTGGAAGTCACAGCCCTAAACCTTTTACATATTTAAAAAACAACAACAAAAATATTCTTCTCTAGTTTCATATTTTTCAATTGCAGTCCTTAGTATAATTTTAGAAGTAAAATCAAAACAAAGTTTGTGGAAGTGCAACTTGGACAATTCACGCGCTTAGACCAAATACATACCACTAATCCCATCTACGCTCCATGTGGATTCGATCCCGACTCCTAGTTGGGTATTATTATTACAATCGACCGCTTCACAACCCCAATTTTAGGTGTGACTTGGGCGAGATCAGAGGTCAGTAAAAACGTATCGAGAAGTGAGCTGTCATCCCCGGTACCGGTTGATGTTCCCTCGTCGGCCAAGGTGAGAGGCAAAGGTATTGCCGAGGACGGCTACGAAACCGATTCTGATATTAACTTCGATGAGGTGTGGATACTGAACGAGGGGTTCACTCGGGTGGAAGTGAGGTTGAAAGGGTCCACTCGTACCATCGTGGTCCCCATGGACCGCGACCTACTGGTGAACACTGAAAATGTGGTCCCTTCATTAGGTCCCCTTTGCTCCGATGTGGAGGGCAAGACCCTCGAGAAACTGAACAATTCCACGCTGTCATCGAGTGTAGCCAGCCTCGCCCTTATGGTAAATCTTCCGACCTTGGTAGTTTTTATGTCTTGTGCACTATTTTCGATAGACTAATTTTCTTTCCCTTTTTTCTTTAGACAATTATCTTGGAGATTGAGAGTACTCGCCGAGAAGAGAGGCGTAAAACCATTTTCAAGAAAATGGCGAGCAAGTACCGTGAATACCGCAGCAAGCATCGCGATATCTGTACGCGATTTAGTGAGAGCGGTGACTTCCGAGCCATCATGGACGAGTTGAAGCAGAAAGACGATGAGCTAATGAGAGTCATCAGTAAATGCAGCATCCTTGAAGGGGAGACTAGGGACAAAGAAGAGGAGCTCGAAGTGAGCAAGGGAGTTGAGGCCGAATGCGAGGATCTTCAAGACCAAGTGGTATCTCTGCGGGCCAAACTCGAGCAATGTTTGGTGAGAGCCAATGCTTTGAGTGACGAGGTCGCCAACAAGACGGCAGATTTGGAGAAGGACAAGTTGGCTCGGTTGGCGGCTTCGATAAAGGCTAAGGCTTTAGGGGATGCAATCCGCGTCCTTCGGTCTGAGCGGGCAAACGATTTGGAGACGGCCCGGCTCAGGGAAGAGTGGCTTGGTGAGAAAATCGGGGGGCTAGAAAAAGAGGTCTCGAACCTTGGTGACCAAATCATCACTCTCGAGGTTGAGAAGACGCAGTTGTTGGCTCAGTCGTCCTCCTCTCACACTTCTGCTTACCCTGATATTCTTGGGGATTTATATGAAAAATGAATCCATGCCGAGGCCCAGCTAGACATATTCAGAGATATGATGATGACGGGGAGAGTTCTTGAGGCTGATTTTGAGGATTCTCGTGCCAAGGCACGTACAACTCAGATCGCATGTGGCTACGACCCTGCTACACTGGGGATTGGCGATGGCGAGGAAGGTCTAGATGGGATTGAGAAGGATACCTGTTACGGGGACGAATATCCTGATGGCGATGGTGAAGATGGTGATGCTGGGTCGGGTGACGAGTAGTTATCCCTTTGATTTGTAATATGTGCATATTTTTGTGGGCATCTGTTTAGCCCTTATAAACAATATTTTTGAAGTATAAAATGCTATTTTTGTTGCTTGTTTCTGAATCTTTTCTATGTTCGGTCTTGTACGCTCTTTTCCTTAATTCTGTCGTTTGGCTGCTTTTAACTGTAGAAACTCAGTTTGTACATTTGAACGAGTTCAAATGCCGTACTTTGGTAGTCATGATCTGGGGCCAATTAAGTGTTGTCGAATGAAGTTAAGCATAACCGGATCTTGATTTGAAACGTAATTTGGTTAATATAAGCAAGGTCGAACGTAACCTAAACCCGAAAATGGCCGAGGGCCGTATAAGCTTAATGCGAGTGAAGATATAAGCCACAGTTGATCTGAACAAAGCCAAATGAAAATTCGAGCGAAGTCGATGTTATTTGATTCGAACGAGGTCGAGCATTTGTCCAATTCGAATGAGGTTGAGTGTTGTTTAATTCGAATGAGGTCGAATGGTGTTTAATTCGAACGAGGTCGAATGTTGTTTAATTCGAACGAGGTCGAATATTTTTTAATTCGAACGAGGTCGAATGTTGTTTAATTAGAACGAGGTCGAATGTAGTCTGTTCAATTGCGGCCATGGGTCGGGTAGCTATATATGTGTTTTGCTTAATACTTGGAGAAATTTACATATTTTTTGGGTTGGCATTCCAGTCCCGGTCTATTTAGTCCCTTCACTAGGCGACCAGTATATATGTCGAGAGGTTGAGAAATGAACTATGCCTTTTTCTTGTCCGTACTTCGACTTCGTCGAGGTCTTGCCTTCTACTTTCATCGTTCGTTTGTCCAATTCGAACGAGGTTGAATGTTATTTAATTCAGAGATATGATGACGGCAGGGAGAGTTACTGAGGCTGATTTTGAGGATTATCGTGCCAAGGCGCGTACAACTCGGATCGCCTGTGGCCACGACCCTGCTATACCGGGGACCGGCGATGGCGAGGAGGGTCTAGATGGGATTGAGCAGGATGCCTGGTACGAGGATGAATATCGTGATGGCGATGGTAAAGATATCAATGCTGGGTTGGGTGACGAGTGGTTATCCCTTTGATTTGTAATATGTGCATATGTTTTTGGATGTTTGTTTAGCCATTGTAAAGAATATTTTTGAAGTATGAAATGTTATTTTTGTTGCTTGTTTCTGAATCTTTTCTCTGTTCGGTCTTGTACGCTCTTTTCCTTAATTCTGTCGTTTGGTTGCTTTTGGCTGTAGAAGCTCGGTTTGTACATTTGAACGAGTTCAAATGCCGTCCTTTGGTAGTTGTGATCTAGGGCCGATTAAGTGTTATCGAACGAAGTTAAGCATAGCCGGAGCTTGATTTGAAACGTAACTTGGTTAATATAAGCGAGGTCAAATATAACCTAAACCTAAAAATGGTCGAGGGTCGTATAAGCTTAATTCGAGTGAAGATATAATCCACAGTTGATCTGAACGAAGCCGAATGCAAATTCGAGCGAGGTAGATGTTATTTGATTTGAACAAGGTCAAGAGTTTGTCCAATTCGAATGAGGTTGAATGTTTTTAAATGTGAACGAGGTGAAATGTTGTTTAATTCGAACGAGGTCGAATGTAGTTTGTTTATTTGCGGCAGTGGGTCGGGTAGCTGTACATGTGTTTTGCTCAATAGTTGGAGAAATTTATATATTTTTCGGGTTGGCATTCTAGTCCCGATCTATCTAGTCCCTTCATTGGGCTACTTGGAGATATGTCGAGAGGTTGAGCAATGAACTATGCCTTTTTCTTGTCCGTACTTCGACTTCGTCGAGGTCTTGCCTTCTACTTTCGTCGTTCGTTTGTCCAATTAGAAAGAGGTTGAATGTTGTTTAATTCAGAGATATGATGACGACGGGGAAAGTTCCTGAGGCTGATTTTGAGGATTCTCGTGCCAAAGCGCATACAGCTCGAATCGCCTGTGGCTACGACCCTGCTATACCAGGGACCGGCAAGGAGGGTCTAGATGGGATTGAGCAGGATGCCTGGTACGGGGACGAATATTCTGATGGCGATGATGAATATGGAGATGCTAAGTTGGGTGGCGAGTAGTTATCCCTTTGATTTGTAATATGTGCATATTTTTGTGGGCGTCTGTTTAGCCCTTGTAAAGAATATTTTTGAAGTATGAAATGCTATTTTTGTTGCTTGTTTCTGAATCTTTTCTCTGTTCGGTCTTGTACGCTCATTTCCTTAATTCTATCGTTTGGCTGCTTTTAGCTGTAGAAGCTCAGTTTGTACGTTTGAACGAGTTCAAGCGTCGTACTTTGGTAGTCGTGATTTGGGGCCAATTAAGTGTTGTCGAACAAAGTTAAGCATAGCCGGAGCTTGATTTGAAACATAACTTAGTTAATATAAGCGAGGTCAAACATAACCTTAACTCGAAAATGGACGAGGTCCGTATAAGCTTAATTCAAGTAAATATATAAGCCACAGTTGATCTAAACGAAGCCGAATGCGAATTCGAGCGAGGTCGATGTTATTTGATTCGAACAAGGTCGAATGTTGTTTAATGCGAACGAGGTCGAATGTTGTTTTATTCGAACGAGGTCGAACGTTTTTTAATTCGAATGAGGTCGGATGTTTTTTAATTCGAACGAGGTCAAATGTGGCTTAATTCGAACGAGGTCGAATGTTGTTTAATTCGAACGAGGTCGAATGTAGTTTATTCAATTGCAGTCGTGGGTCGGGTAGTTGTACATGTGTTTTGCTCAACACTTGGAGAAATTTACATATTTTTCGGGTTGGCATCCCAATCCCGGTCTATCTAGTGCCTTCATTAGGCGACCTGTAGATATGTCGAGAGGTTGAGCAATGAACTATGCCTTTTTCTTGTTCGTACTTTGACTTCATCGGGGTCTTGCCTTCTACTTTCGCCGTTCGTTTGTCCAATTCGAACGAGGTTAAATGTTGTTTAATTCAGATATATGATGACGGCGGGGAGAGTTCCTGAGACTGATTTTGAGGATTCGCGTGCCAAGGCGTGTATAGCTCGGATCGCTTGTGGCTACGACCCTGCTACACCGGGGACCGACGATGGCGAGGAGGGTCTAGATGGGATTGAGCAGGATGCCTAGTACAGGGACGAATATCCTGATGGCGATGGTGAAGATGGCGATGCTGGGTAGTGTGGCGAGTAGTTATCCCTTTGATTTGTAATATATGCATATTTTTGTGGGCATCTGTTTAGCCCTTGTAAAGAATATTTTTGAAGTATGAAATACTATTTTTGTTCCTTGTTTCTGAATCTGTTCTCTGTTCGGTCTTGTATGCTCCTTTCCTTAATTCTATCATTTGGCTGCTTTTAGCTATAGAATCTCGGTTTGTACGTTTGAAAGAGTTCAAACGCCGTACTTTAGTAGTCGTGATCTAGGGCCGATTAAGTGTTGTCGAACGAAGTTAAGCATAGCCGGAGCTTGATTTGAAATGTAACTTGGTTAATATAAGCGAGGTCGAATGTAACCTAAACCCAAAAATGGCCGAGGATAGTATAAGCTTAATTCGAGTGAAGATATAAATCACCGTTGATCTGAACGGAGCTGAATGCAAATTTGAGCAAGGTCGATATTATGTGATTCGAACGACATCGAGCGTTTGTCCAATTCGAACGAGGTTGAATGTTATTTAATTCCAACGAGGTCGAATGTTTTTTAATGCGAATAAGGTCGAATGTTGTTTAATTCGAACGCGGTCGAATGTTTTTTTAATTCTAATGAGGTCGAATGTAGCTTAATTCAAACGAGGCCGAATGTTGTTTAATTCGAATGAGACCGAATGTCTTTTAATTCGAACGAGGTCGAATGTTGTTTAATTCAAACGAGGTCGAATGTTGTTTAATTCGAACGAGGTCGAATGTCATTTAATTCGAACGAGGTCGAATGTCGTTTAATTCGAACAAGGTCAAATGTTGTTTAATTCGAACGAGGTCGAATGTTTTTTAATTCGAACGAGGTCGAATGTAGTTTGTTCAATTGCAGTCATGGGTCAGGTAGCTGGTGTTTTGCTCAATATTTGGAGAAATTTACATATTTTTCGGGCTGGCACTCCAGTCCTGGTTTATCTAGTTCCTTCATTGGGCGACCTGGAGATATGTTGAGAGGTTGAGCAATGAACTATGCCTTTTTCTTGTCCGTACTTCGACTTCGTCGAGGTCTTGCCTTCTACTTTCGTCATTCCTCGGCCCGCTCTCATGGGAGTATCTCGAATTGGGCTCTCTGACTTTGACCGGTATTACTGCGTCAGTCCTAGACTAACGAGTAGAGTGTTTCCCCTGTGCTCGTCTTTGGTGTTGTGTGGTATGCCCATAGCACTTCTGGCAGTAGTTCTGGCCAAAGTCCCTTGGCGTCCTCGAGCTTTTTCTTCATGATGTTCAGTATTGATTTATTGGAGGACTCCGCTTGGCCGCTGACCGCGAGGTGGTATGGGGTGGAGAGTATATATATATTTGATATGCCACTTCTCGAAAAATTCGGTGACCTTTTTTTCAGTAAATCGGGGTCCGTTGTCGCAGTTGTTCTCTTTGGGGAGGCCGAAGCGGCACACAATATTTTTTTCATACGAAGGTGATCACTTCTTGTTCGCGTATCTGAGCGAATGTTCCTGCTTCTACCCATTTAGAAAAATAATCAGTTAAAACTAAAAGAAAATGTACGTTACCTCGTCCTGCAGGGAGGGGGCCGATGATGTCCATCCCCCACTTGATGAAAGGCCATGGGGAAGTGGCCGAGTGGAGTTTCTCGCCCGCTTGGTGGATCATTGGGGCATATTTTTGGCATTGCTCGCATCTTTTTACGAAGTCTGCGGCCTCTTTTTTCATAGTAGGCCAGTAGTATCTTGCTCGCATGAGGCATCTGACTAGAGCTCGGTTGCCGTAATGAGCCCCGCAGTGGCCTTCGTGGACTTCTTCTAGGACACGACGAGTTTGATTCGGGCCCAAGCATTTTGCTAGGGGGCCGCGTACGTCCTCTTGTATAGATCGTTCTGGATGATGTTGTACCTGGCTAATTGTATCCGAAGTTCCTTAGCTTCTTTTTATCATCTGGAAGTATGTCGTCCTGCAAGTATGTAATAATACGGTTGTGCCAGTCCCAATTTAGATTTATAGTCCTTACCTCAATTTGATCTATCGACGAGTGGAGGGTGACCATGTTTCCTTCGGCGGTGATACTTTTGGCGGCTGCCGCTAATTTGGCGAGGCCGTCGGCTTTGGTGTTTTATGCTCGAGGGATTTTGTCGAACTGACATTCATCAAACTCAGGCAGTAATTTGTAGATTTCGACTTAGTACTTTTGCAGCCTTTGCTCTTTGATTTGGAAAGTCCCTGTGACTCGGTTGACGACGAGCTGTGAGTCACAGAGTAGGATGACCCGCCTCGCTCCGTACTTGAGTACTAGCCTTAATCCTGCAATCACGGCCTCATATTTGGCCTCATTGTTAGTCATGTCGGGACACCTTATGGACTAGCGATTTATTTCGCATGTTGGGACCTCGAGTACGAGTCCCAGTCCGGACCCTGATGCATTGGAGGCGCCATCGGTGTACAAAATCCATTGATCTTGTGTTTGCGGGGAAGCGTGGGTACAAAATCCATTGATCTTTTGAAGTCAGCGATAAAGACGGCGAGGACTTGTGATTTTATCGCAGTCCGTTGTTGATACGTGATATCATGCTCGCTCAATTCTATAGCTCACTTAGCCAATTTTCCCGATAGCTCGGGCTTATGTAAAATACTTCTCAAGGGGAAAGTTATGACTACCGAAATGGGGTGGCACTGGAGCAACAAAGGAATTTCAAGAGCAACATACTATGTGCTCTCGCTCGTTTGACTTAGGAAGCCAATGAGTATTGATATCATTATTAACGTGATCAAATCATTTTTGCACAAGGAGAGTAAATTGGTAAGTACATGAGCTTTTTATTTGGGAAAAGTTAAAAACACTTTTGTAGCTGGAGATTCAAACGTAAGCATCTATCATGTCATTATGAACCCTTTAAGCACTCATGAACTCAGCGCTAGTATGCATCATTACTAAAGCCAAATGCACATAACAAGTAGGAAAACTTACATCTTGACAAGCACGCTCTATTGTTTTACATTCTGAATTACATTGTCCCTCGGAGTCTTGTTCAACCAGCTTCAACCAAGGCCAGCGCCAGTTTTTCGAGGTTAGGGTACCGCATCTCGGCGTCGATTATGGTTTTGCTAATGCAATAGATGGGGGATTGCGTACCTTTGTCTTCTCGGACCAGGACTGCGCTCACTACTGCTTCAGATACGGCGAGGTTGACGAGGAGACGTTCTCTAGGTTCTGCTTTGGCGAGCAATGGTGGTGATGATAGATAAGCCTTTTAACTCCTTCAGGGCTTGAACACACTCGGATGTCCATAGAAGATCGTTGTCTTTCTTGAGTACGCCGAAAAATTTATGACACCTATCAGACGATCGTGAGATGAACCTTGACAGGGCGGCGATGCGGCCGGTCAGCCTTTGGACCGTATCGCCTGAGTATGTCGAAGGCCTCTTTCAGGTGGTCGATGTGATCTTCTTTCCGTCTGAATTTGACCAACATATCGTCTATGTAGACCTCTATGTGAGGTCGTCCACTGCCTTCATCCTTTTTTCTCCGTTACCTGCCATGTTAGGTCTGTGCATATAAGAAAGCAGGGGGTTTTGTCCTTTTTTTTTTGCTAGTTATGGATCTAGAAGAAACTAAAATTTTAACTAGGAAACTCCCCACAGACGGCGCCAAATTATTTGACCAAAAAAAATTATCTTTTGCTAAACTAATTAAATGTATTTAATGAGAGGTTAAGCCTAGCTAATAATAATAACTTCGGATGTGTATGTAATGTATCGATATCAATAATGGAAGAGGAATATCAAGCGTTTAATGATAATAAATGGCACTAAAGTAAATAAGAAGAATGATTCACCCAATATTGAATGAGGTGAATGATTCCTCTTCTGACTATGATGAATGACATATAGATACAAGAATATCCGAGCCTTTCTCGGATCTGATATACAAAATATAGAACAATCAACAATTGAATCTCTTCTGAAAGATAATCTTTTTATTTATCTATCGAGAGTCTGCTTTATCAAGAATGTTCTTGATAGAGGAAAACAATCTCCCCCACATCTGATCTCTCACTTTCTATTTACAGGGACATGCCCCCAATTAACTCTAAAAGTACGAGTATAAAAAATATTCAATGAAATATTCTCTTAAAGGTCCTATTACTAAACTGGTCGTTACTGCTCCCTCTGATACTTGATCTCGGCCATGACTGGCTGCTCGGCGGTTAATCCCATCAGTTACTAGTCGACCTCGTCCAAACTACTTTTGGCCACATCTCTCCACGTTGAATGTCTTTAGGCGGATTTTGACCCATACACATAGTTCTGGTAGCTCGTGAAAAATCTTTAACAGCATAATGCTTCTAACATTTGATTATACACTGCAATGCATGCCAATAAAATGATATCTTAAAGATGAAAGTAGAGAGGATTATGTGTCAAACTAATATCTCTATAAACATGCGATAAATGTCTCTCTTTAAACAGAATTGTAGTTGTAAAATAGTGGGAATATTTAACTTGAGTACCAGTAAAAGAAATTTCTTTGCTTTTGTTCTGCTTCTTTTGCCTTGTGTCAAGGTCAAGAGTTCAAGTTGCAGTGCTTTATGTTGTTTTCTGACTGTTCTAGAATCTATGCAGGAGCAAACGTTTTGATGATAAAGAAAAAGAATAACTGCTTCAAGCCAAGTGATAAAATTTCGATTATTGAGGCTAAATCTGTCCTACCATTGTTTTTTCCAGTGAATTAGTGCTCAAAACATTGGCAAATAATCAAAATCAATGTAAGCGAAAATTGTTTCACACGAAAAACATATGCTCAAATTTTGTGTCTCTCTATTGTGGGGCTAAGACTCCTTTTCTTGTTTCATAAAAGTAAGGATTCGTTTTCTGTTAATCCTCCAAAAATGGAATGAGTTTGCAATTAGAGATTATATCCATTAACATATCTCCATCATCTATGCCTAATTTCATGGATGAATCAGTGATAACCTCGGTTGCTCAGACTCTCCGAAAATGTCGTCGGGTGCGTGTCAGATCCTCCAAAATTAGTGTATTTTTAGAGGATTCGACAAAGGTGCAGCAACATTTTGGCGAGTCCATACAACATAGGTGATAATGGATTTACGTGGAATAAAAAAACAGACGATAATGGAAGAAAATTAATCCACGGTCATGTTGCCTTTAATCCTGCTAACCTTACTCTTAGTATGTTTATCCAGCGCTGTTATTGCGTTTTTTGTAGAAGAGGCTTAAAAGGAAAGCATACTTAGCTTCATCTAACCAGTTTTGGAATTCAATTCCACCAGAATTTAGCATTTTAACAAATCTTTACACCTCTTTAATCTGTTGTTTAAAACCAATCAAATGACAAATCCTGGTTCAATCTCAAATTAAATATGTAGGAGATTGCAATCATAATTTCCTTGAATCAAAGAAACAAGAATTTGAGCCAACACATTCCAACTGAGATGGGTAATTTATTTCAAAGTTTCATGCTGAATATAAGTCGTAAATTCACTGAGTGGAAGCAATCAGAGTTTTTAACTACAATGATCCTCAAATTTGGAAGCAGGTTTATTTTCGTTTATATTATATTACTCTTAGCAAATGTAATTTTAAAGGTGCTAAATTTGAACACTTGTTATCCAGTCAGCGGAAACTCCTAATGATTCATTACAAAAATAACACGTATTGATAAATGATAAAGAGTCATTGTCATATGTTGTAATAAAAAATGTTACTGTAATTCGATAAGAGGTAGTGCTTCCTCTGAAATTGAGCTCCTGGTAAAAGTTCCAGACTACTGAACATAAGCAAAAATGATAGTTTACTTGTCTAGAGAGAACCTCGCTCTTAGAGAAAATGCAACACAAAATTTCATCAATATAGCAGATAATTGAGTTGAAAATTGGTAAGAAGCATTTCTTTGCGATTTTTTAAAAGTTTGAAGAAACAAGTTTCAAAAGTCTTTTACCTAAGAAGAAAACAAGAACCTAAGGACCTGCACAGTTGGGAACTTCACAAAGGCCCGTTTACCAGGGCCCCTTTTCTAGCAAAATATATTCCTATCATTTAGAAATTTCGAATTGGTTGATATCATTTAATTTGTGTAGTTGTTATTCCTGTTTTTTTCTTCTTTTCATATTGAGATTCTTTTCTACTCACTGCCTTATTAAGTAGCTAATATGTTAATTCAATGATATAATTTATGCCTTATTAGCACTGCAAATCAGTGCCACTTCAGCTGCAAAAGTTGATGGCTATAAATGTGTCACTCTCTGCCGACTACAACATAGCTAACATTACGTGTCTCCTTAAAGATCATTTTTGCATTATAACATAATCTGCTGGCAAAATGTTTCTCTTTAATTTTGAAGTCAAATCAACCAATAGCATAAACCTTAAAGTAGAAGCTTTTTGTTTTTATTCGTCATCGTTTACTCATGTAATATTACAATTGACAGTCTTTTGGACGCAAAATATAGTGAATCAATAGCTTAACATTTGGCATTTGGGTTATGCAACTTAGTTACAACAGATTTTAGCATTAGCATTTTTGAATCATCCGTATAAATGTGTTTTTTGAGTACCCTTTTGTAAACAGATGTATCTATTGAATTAATGAGTTGCGGTATAATATGTGATCTATAACAGATTTGAGTAAACGAATTATTCATAATTAAGAGGGTTGCTTCATTTGGCTATACGTTATACTCCATATTATTTAAGAGGATTGCTTCAACTGGCCATACGTTATATCTCTTTAGAAGGTTGCTTCATTTTCTATGGCCAAGAGCAGATTTACCAATAGAAAGATTTTTCCTTTTTTATTTTTCGTTTCTTTTTGTCTAACTTTTGTAACCCGTTACCGGATGGATCCAGGATTTAAACCCTATGAGATCAACTTTTAAGATTCTTGACATTAAACTCATTCTATTTTTAAAGTTATTAGTGTTGAGGTTTTTAAGGCTTTTAAGATGAAATAGTCTTAAAATGAGGGTGAATGAGAAATGGAGGGAAAATGAAATTTTTGAGTAAAATTTTAAGTTTCCCCCTCTTGACAATGAGACATTGTCCCATATTGGAAGAGGAAAAGAGTTTTGGTGGGTATATATATAATTGCTCTTCTTGTAACTCTTAAAGAGTTAAGAAGAAAGCAAGCCTCGCGCCGTCGTCGTCGTCGCTCGGCTTCGGCTTCGGCTTCGGCTTCGGATATTTATTTGTTAATAGTAAATATTAACGTAAGATTATCCGCATTTGTAACGGATATGTTCCAATCCGATCCGTGTATTGACAAACTGCAATAACAGCCGCCCCACCATGGCCAAGTGCTCTTCCCACCATGAATGTGCTTGCTCCACAAACAATCTAATGCTTGCTCCACCATAGAGGGTGGACGATTGTTCTTCTTCAACACTGGCTACTATATATATGTGCAGCAGCTGTTGAAGAACGATAGAACACAAACAAACTGAAAACGTTGGCTATACATTGCACTCCCTCCTCTCAGCATTTCC
>AWOL01S0019101.1:2229-14138 GCA_000715115.1 Nicotiana otophora | reverse complement strand
CTTTTATTTACTGATTTTCATTCCTTACGTACTCGGTACATTATTTGTACTGACGTCCCATTTTCCTGGGGATGCGGTGTTTCATGCCCACAGGTCCCTATCAGCTCAGCAGAAGGTGTTGGTGCGCTCCATTTGCTCCGTAGTTGCTTATTTGGTCAGTATGATTTGGACATGTAATTTTTAGTATGGCTGGGCCATGTCCCGACCTTTATGGAATTTATCTACTCTAAAAGGCTTGTAGACATATGTCATGTACATGAAATGTTGTGTGGCCTTGTCGGCCAATGTTCAGTGTATGGGTGATCAGTTTGGTGTTATAGGCCCGTATGTCAGATGTATAAGTTTGTATTATATGTTGGGTCATCCAATGACGAGTATTTCCTCATGTTTTATTCTACTTATCTCACGATAGCCTCTCTGGCTCATTTACCAATGATAGTATGATATGACAGATATGTTATGTTGGTGTAGACAATAAATTTACGTCAAGAAAATAATCGACCGAACAATATCGCAACAATCGTAGTATTTGATTTCAAATAATTTGAGTGTGCAATCTCTATGAATCCTTCGATTCTACTTTCCAATAGTAAATAAATTCAAGGGCCTTTGAGCTTGATCTTGAATCTATATTTGTTTCCACGAACGATGATCTTGAATTCAACTAGCATGAACTTTGATTTGAACTCGTACTCCTTGAATCTTGATTTGTTCTTCGTTCTTGAGCTTGAACTTGATTTCTTGAACTTGAATTTGATTGCTTGAAGCTTGAAACTTGTAGAGACATTTGCGGCGTTTGATCCACGATCTCTCTCTTGCTTCTTGTTATAACTTCTGGTCTCTTTTCTGGGTTATGAAGACCCTATTTATAGTTGTGTAAGGGAGGAGTTGTGATAAGAACAAACTCTTTCCGACCAATCAAATTGAAGTGTGACATGGCCGCATTTGATTGGCCAGAACATGTCACTTGCACACGTGGTGCGATTTCATTATCCTTTTAATGTAACTTGGCATGCCTTGTCATTTTGACACGTGGCATGGTCCTATTGGCTCTTCCATTTGATGTGGCATGCCACGTCATTTGACACATGGCATTGGGCCTCTAGGAAGATGCCATCTTAGGTCTAATGAAGTGGGCTCATCGCTTGTAGCCCAATTAAATTGGACTTATATACTTAATCCAATTATATTAGCCCAAAATATTTATTTGGACTAATAGATTTAAAGAATGGTCTAATTTATTTTACTGAATTTAGATCCAATAAATTCTATATGCCTACAAATGCCCCATGCTTCAAGACTTGTTGAGGTATAGGCTTGTTGTAACCGAAAACGGGTCACGAAGTATTGCTAACTTGTCAAATTTGTCACATGCCAGAGTAGAATGCAGAGTACTACCCATGTAAGTTTTTACATATATAACCAATCAATTACCTGAACAATGTAATAATCATTTACCTTTGAATAAGGACAAGGACAAAACCATGCAAACTACTATTTTAAAATATGTTCTAGCGCCAGTGCATCTCCATATCTCAGTAGGAAACTAAAATCAAGAATTATTGTAATGATTAGATCACATTCCTTTTTTATTGCAATGATTAGAAAACTTCACACAATTTTAATGCATTTCTATTGTAAATTTCACATTCAAAACCATCAGACGTTATTTGAATACAAAACTTCACACAATTTGAATACAAGTCGTAGCCGACAGTCATTTCAATTCCAAATAGAAATTTGAGTTACTTTTGGATTCTTGTGATAACTGCCGAGACGAGACCAATCTTATTACGAAGTAACAATGCAGTAGTTGAATTCTATCCGGAGTGCAAAATACACAATCCCACACCGACAATTCACCTCCAAGAACTGCCTTATGACTTCTATAAATACAATACTATTTATTCTATTAGTTTCACTTTCAGCATTTGCAAACCACTTTAAGTCTACTTTTGACGACTTGGAAGCATTGACGCGAAGGTAATTTCTTCTTATTTTCTTATGCTTTCTTTATTCTATTGTCCTTTTTTGTAGGTGAAACAAGAAGGATTTGTTCTTGTTTAACAAGATGATCCATGCATGAAGAAGACATTCATAGGGTGTGAGGGGATGAGTACTCATCCTTGCCCGAATATCGGAGAGATTACTCTCAATGTGGCCCGACTACCAGAGAGATTACTCTCAATGTGGCCCGACTACCGGAGAGATTACTCTCAAAATGTGGTTTGACTACCGAGGAAATTATTCTCAAAATGCCCCGACTATCGGATAGATTACTCTCAAAATGATCCGACTATCAGAGAGATTACTATCAATGTGGCCCGACTACCGAAGAGATTACTCTTAATGTGGCTCGACTACCAGAGAGATTACTCTCAAAATGACCCAACTACCAGAGAGATTACTCTCAATGTAGCCTGACTACCGGAGAGATTATTCTCAATGTGCCTCGACTATCGGAGAGATTACTCTCAATGTACCTCTACTATCAGAGAGATTACTCTCAATGTAGCCTGACTACCGGAGAGATTATTCTCAATGTGCCTCGACTATCGGAGAGATTACTCTCAATGTACCTCTACTATCAGAGAGATTACTCTCAATGTGCCCCGGCTATCGGACAGATTACTCTTAAGAGACTTATATGTCCAGCTTAAGATTGGAAAATATAGTTTCCTTTTGAAAACAAACCCACGAAGAGGCCAACTTAAGGTGTAAAGGGACATATATGTCCACCTTAAGATTGGAAAGTTATGATTTTCTTTTAAGGACAAACCCACGAAGAGGCCAACTTAAGGAGCAAAGGGACTTATATGTCCACCATAAGATTCGAATGTTATAGTTTCCTTTTAAGGACAAACCCACGAAGAGGCCAACTTAAGGTGCAAAGGGACTTATATGTCCACCTTAAGATTGGAAAATTATAAAACTTCAATTCCAAGACTTCGTGGACTTGACGACATTGACTTGAATATTTGGAAACTTTGAAGATTTGGCGAACTTTGCAGACTTCAACTTGAAGAGTGGCAAATGTGAAGATTTCAACTTGAAGACCGACAGATTTAAAGATTTCAACTTGGAGACTTCAACTTGAAGACTGACGGACTTGAAGACTTCAACTTGGAGACTTGGAGGGTTTAAACATTTCAACTTGAAGAGCAGCAAACTTGAAGACCGGAGGACTTAAATATTTGGTGAACATGAAGACTATAATTTCCCTATTGAAGACTATAATCGCCCTATTGAACATAGTAAATCCCTGAACTTTAGTGCAAATACTTGGTAGCCTCCCAAAAGACTATAATCGCCCTATTGAAGACACTGGTTTATCATGAAGGCTTGCCCCCCTCTAAGTCATATGAGATCCAAAGCTCAAAAGAATAATGAAATTTTAGCCTGATTTTCAAGTGTTGTTTGAATGAATTATTTCGATCATACTTCATTTGGAAAACGATTAGGGCAATATGTATCTTTCGAACTTATGCGACTGAACTCAGAATGAAACTCTAAGCTTTCTACGTACCTCGGTGAAAAGGATCAAGTCATACCGCAGTTCAGAATGGGTGGATTTGTTTTTTTATGTCCTAACTTTTGCTTAGGCCGCCCCTTTCGAGGTTTTCAACCTAGCAGACTTTTGTTTTTCCTAACTTTTGCCTAGGCCTCCCCTTTCGAGGTTTTCAACCTAGCAGACTTTTTTCTTTATGACCTAACCTTTGCCTAGGCCGCCCCTTTCGATGTTTTCAACTTAGCAGACTTTTTTTTTCTTTTTTTTGTGTGGGCCGTACATAGTATAGATTCATGCGGGCCAGGAGTGTAGGAAGATGAAGTTTAGGCTCATGCGTCAAGGAGCGTTGCAACTTCAAGGATAATACTTCTTCAAAAACTTACCATTCATAGGGCCGATTCCCATGCCATCTGCATCAACTAGCTTGTAATCCCCACTTGAATAAGCTTCTTGTACGACATACGACCCATCCCATTTTGAAGTGAACTTCTCTATAGGCTTATGGGAAGTAATTATGGGTCTTCGTGTGGCAAGGACTTGATCTCCTACTTGAAAGGATCTCGGGCGAACTCTTTTATTGAAGGCGCGAGACAATCGAGCTTGATAACATTCAAGACTCTGCTGAGCTTCCAATCTTTTCTCATCAAGAGCCTCTAACTCTGCTAATCAAAGTCGAGCATTTTCTTCATCAGTGATGCCTTCTTGAATAGCTAATCGTAATGAAGGTATTTGACGCTCGAGTGGCAAGACGGCATCAACTCTATAAACGAGTGCATAAGGGGTCGCTTGTTTTGGCATGCGGTGAGTTGTCCGATATGCCCACAGAGCTTCCTCCATACAATCATGCCAATCCCGTTTGGATTTGGAGACGACTTTCTTTAACAAGTGGCATAGTGTTTTGTTGAATGCCTCAGTTAGACCATTGGTGGCAGCATTGTACATCGAAGAGTTGCGTTGCTTGAAGCCAAAGAGATCACAAATCTTTTCCATCAACCTATTATCGAATGGCTTTCCATTATCCGTTATTATGTAACGAGGAATGCCAAAGCGATAGATTATGTTTACTCGGATGAAACTTGTAAAATTTTCATTCTTTACCTCCTTAAGAGCAATAGCTTCAGCCCATTTTGAGAAGTAGTCAGTTGCAACCAAGATGTACAGGTGTCCATCAGAGGACTTTGGCAGTGGTCCAACAACATCCAATCCCCAAGCATCAAACGGCCAGGATGCCACAGTCGGGTGCAATAGTTCAGGAGGTTGACGAATAAAATTTGTATGGAATTGACAAGCCTTGCATCTTCGAGCGTAGTCCAAGCAATCTTTTACCATCGTTGGCCAATAATATCCCATCCTTTTTATATGGAAGTGGAGCTTTGGTCTAGACTGGTGTGACCCACATACCCCAAAATGTGCCTCTTGCAAAGCTTGGAATGCTTCTTCTTCCCCTAATCATCACAAGAGTACTCCCTCAAATGACCTTCTGCATATAGTATATTTGTAGTAAAGGAATCAAGGTGCATGACAATGGATTTCCATCCTTCTCCTCGAATTTTCTGGAAGTATCCCATAACATAAGTAGTCGATAATGGGTTATCGCCATTCTTCTTTCTCAACTTCAGAAATAGCAACAGGATGCTTGAGTTCATTTTCTTCACCTTCAACCTCATTTGGCGGCGGTACCACTCATTTTTTGGAAGATAGTAACTTGCGCTTGATCAGGCAGGGTTAACGATGAAGCTAGGGCAGCTAAAGCATCAGTTTTCTTATTTTCTTTCATTGGCACATGCTGAATAGTCACATCACCGAGCCACCCCATTAAGTTTTTAACGTAATCATGATATGGGCGTAATTTAGTCTTATTGACCTCGTAACTACCTAGAAGCTGATTGACCACTAACTGAGTGTCACCAAAGACTTACAATTGTAATTGCTTCATTTCGACAGCAATTTCAAGCCTAAGTATTAGTCCTTGATACTCAGCAACGTTGTTAGAGCAAAGTTCCGTCAACATAAAAGAGTAGGGTAGAACATCACCTTGATAAGTGACAAATACTACACCAGCACCATCTCCTCCGCGATGTGTAGCACCATCAAAGTACATCTTCCATGGAGGCTGAACTTCAATAACCATTGAGTCCTTATCAGGCAGTTTGTCTGTTAGCTCCCAATCATCAGGTATAGGGTATCTGCCAAGAAGTCTGCTAACGCTTGTCCTTTTATAGCCTTTTGAGGGATGTACACATTTTCAAATTGTTGAAACTGGAGGTACCACCTTGCTAGTCGATCACTAAGGACAGGTTTTGACATTACGAACTTGATGGGATTTGCTCTAGAAACCAAACGAATGACATGAGCTTGACAGTAGTGCTTCAACTTTTGGATTGACAAGAATATCGCCAAACATAACTTTTTAAATGGCGAATAATTCAGCTCATTTGGTATCATCATCCTGCTCAAGTAGTAAAGGGAGTTTTCCTACCCTTCACTATTTTCTTGGGCCAACAACGCTCCAACAGACCTTTCTTGTACTGAAATGTATAGTATCAACGACTTTCCAAGTATATGGGCTCCCAAAACTAGAGGCTTCATCAAGTAGGATTTAATACTCTCAAAGGCATTGCTACACGCTTGGTCCCATTTGAAAGGGACACCTTTCTTCATAAGGCGACTGAATGGTTGGCACCTCCCAGCTAGGTTTGAGATGAATCTCCTAAGGTATGCTAACTTTCCTTGTAGACTTTTCAATTCGTGAATATTCTGAGGCTTAGGAATTTTCAAGATTGCATCTACTTTGGATCGATCAATTTCAATCCCTCGATGATGGACAATGAAACCAAGGAACTATCGGAAGTAACTCCAAAGGTTTATTTCAATGGATTCATCCTAAGTTGGTACCTCCGGAGCAACTCAAACACCATTCTCAAGTCTTTCAAATGGTCGCTCTTCTCTCTTCATTTTACCACCAAGTCGTCAACATATCATTCGACATTCTTGTGGAGAAAATCATCAAACATATTCTGCATAGCCCTTTGGTAAGTAGCACCAACATTTTTCAAGACAAAAGGCATTACCTTGTGGCAATAGATGCACTTGGGGGTGCGGAATGCAGTAAGCTCTTCATCTTTTGGTGCCATGCAAATTTGGTTATAGCCTGATGAACCATCCATAAATGACATTGCCTCATACCCAGTAGTAGCATCGATCATCAGCTCTGGAATAGGAAGCGGGAATTCATCTTTGGGACACACATTGTTGAGATACCTAAAGTCGACGCACACTCGAATATGGCCATTTTTCCTCCTTACAGGGACAATACTTGAAACCCACGTTGGGTATTTAACTTCCCGAATAAATCAAGCTTCAATGAGTTTGTTAACTTCGGTTTCAATCAGGGGAACCAAGTCCGGCCTAAAGCGACTTTGAGATTTCTTAATAGGACGAGCGCCATTCTTGACCGCAAGATGATGGACTGCTACTTTAGGGTCCAAGCCAGGAATTTCTTTGTAACTCCAAGCAAAGACATCCCTAAACTCTTTGAGTACCTCAATATAAGTTCTTTCTTCATCAACTTCTAGTAAAGCACTTAGGTAGGTGGGTCTTGGTTCTTCATCGGTGCCAAGGTTAACTTCTTTTAAGGCATCAACTGTAGTCTTCACTCCTTCTTTGAGTTCAGGTGGAGCATCTTTCGCATCTTCATCTTCTTGAGGGTCCCCATCATTGAAGGATATGTGATAACATGGTCAAACATCATCCAATTTATCATCATCCTCCATTAGAGATAAAACACCATGCTCGCCTTTTGCAGTAACATGATATGAAGAACCCACACTATCTTTATCTTCATCACATTCTTTAGTGTAGACCACAGTGTATGGCTTCACCTTCAGTACCGCATCACACGAAATCATGACTTTTGTTTATCGCTTCATTCTAGAAGGAACCAAACTTTGGAAATCTTTAGACATCTTCTGAATTTTGGGCAAAGCGACTGTTTTTGTATTTCGGTAATTTCTCTGGAACTTATTCCCCTACTTTAATGGACCCAATCTCTCAAATATAGAAATTCTCACGGTTGATTTTTCAAGTCGATCAAAGACATAAGGCCTGTTAGAAGCGGTAGATTCGTCTTCTAGAGTGATATAATTGATGCTCGTTCTTCTTATGGAGATGCGCACTGGTGACGGTTGCTTGTATCCCAAACCTTCACGTGGTTTCCTCATCGCATCTTCTGATGGGAGCTTCCCTAACTTTGATGGCTCATTGGGATTGTATCCAGCTTTTACAAATAGCCTGTAAGCATTAGGATAAAAACCTTCATCTGTTCGCTTTGTAAGGAGTGCCACATTCTGTAAACGGTTTTGGGCTACAAACCCTGCAAGTGGCATTGAGGACAACTTTACTGCCTCAATTCATATTATTGGAAGAGTTAACTCCTTTAGCATGTTAGTTTGGAGATTAGATGATTCGCCTTCATCTTTCTTTCTTTAAGGACATATTGAAGTGCAGGACTTACTTTCTTGCCATAAGATGCAATACCCCCTTTATGAGATTTATTCGCGTTGGGTCATACCTCCGCAGTAACAGCTTTGGCGCTACCAACAATCACCTCAGCTCTTTTAGTTGTGGGATCATCATTCTTGCCTTTCATGCAATCATCAGCTTTTAGCTCCTTCACAATGCGAATCTTCAAGTAAAACTTTGCATCGGCGAAGTGTGACTCTACCTCGGTGAATGGCTCATCATCAGCAACTATCTTCTTCTCGACTTCACCCTCGCAGTACTTCAAACATTGATGGTAGGTAGATGGAACCACTTTATTCTCATGTATCCAAGGCCTTCCGAGCAAGACGTTGTATGAAGTCTTTGCATCGATCACATGCAGTCATGCACTTGATTGCATATCTTCAATGGTAATTCCCAACCTGATCGACCCTATGGCTCTTTTCCCCCTTGGTTGAATCCTTGGATCATCACTCGACTTTCTGAGAGTTCGTTCATGGGAATACCAAGTTCTTTCACAGTGCGAATTGGCAAAATGTTCACTGAGGATCCACCATCAACCAAAATTCCATTTACCATTTCATCACGCATATAGCCAACTAGGTACAATTAGCGGTTATGAAGAGTGTCACCTAGCAGAAGATCGTCATTTGCGAACGTGACTTTTTCCTCACAAGAATTAACTTCTTGAGGAGTGGACTCGATGAGCTTTTCTGAAGATGTTGCCAACGGTAGGTCATCAGACTTTTCTTTCCCCACATCAACATGACAACAAGTGGCATCGATACCCCCATGGGAAATCTTCATGCGGAACCAACTTGGTAAACACTCCTCCAAGGTCACTGGATTTCATGTATTTTGAGAGTGGTGCACCTCCACTTTTGCTTTCTTCAAGTGCTTAATCGGATTTCGTCTCCTTGGTCTTTTTACCATCATTTTCCTTGTTGGTTGTTCTACTGATTCCTTTTGTGGGCTCATTCTGTGGTGCCTACGATGAGTCACCAACGTCCAACCTTTATCATCATTAGGTTGATTGACTTCATGTTTGTCATTCTCTAGTAATTCTTCATCTTTACTTTCTTGAAAATTCATCCGGACTGAATGAGGCAAAGGTGATAGATACTTGGTTTGCGCCTGCTTTCTCATCTTCAAGCACAATCTTCTTTTCGCGAGCTAAGTCCTTAACTTTGTCCTTGAAGACAAAGAACTTCTCTAGAGGGTGGCTCACAAGTCGATGGTATTTGCAGTAATTTGGGTCATTTATTTTCCCAGCTTCATTTGGCCACTTCATCTCCGGAATCTCAATGAGATTTAACTCGAGGAGTTCTTCGAAAGTGGCGGGCACATCAGAATCCATAAATAGGTACTCTTTCTCTTGCATTTGTTTTAGAGTAAACTTTCCACTTGGTGTATCTTGAAACGAAGTGGATTTCATACTCTGCTTCTTGCTCACATTCGTCATGAACTTCACAGGTGATGTGTTGACATTCATAGCTTCTTTGTTTTCAGATCTTGGTACAAACTTGCTTTATTTTCTGACTTCTCGCTTGTTGTTCCCTTTGCGAGGTTAATAGATGGGCAGCCTTTCATTTCCAGTGGAGGCCATGCTCAATTCTATGTCGTGGGCTCGAGTTGCAAGTTATTCAAACTTGCTAGGCTTGATACCTTGCAAGATGTAGCGCAATCCCCAATTCATGCCTTGGATGCACATCTCTATGCTAGAAGCTTCACTAAGCCTGTCTTTATAGTTGAGGCTTGCATTCCTCCAATGATTGATAAAGTCAATGACTGGTTCACCCTTCCGTTGGCGAGCATTTGTGATTTTCACCATGCTCACAGTGCGCCTTGTGCTATAAAATCAATAGATCCCGCATCAAGGTCTCTATACCAATCAAAAGCATTTCCTTTTAGAGAGCGGATAAAGTATTTGACAAGGTATTCTCCATAATTCCCAGCATTATTGCATGTCTCAACGAAGTGCGCCACATGTTGCTTTGGATTCCCTTTACCATCAAACTATTGAAACTTTGGAGGTTGATATCCAGCAAGCATCTTCAACATATCGATAGTTGAAGTGTACGGCTTTGTGTAGGTAAAGGAGGACCTGGAAGCGACTTCATATTTGTTTTTTATAGTCCCTTAAATGAACTCCTTTAGTTGATTGATTGGAATCATCCCTTCCGAAGAGACTGTAATTTCCTTAGTGGATGCAACTTGTCGTGGGGGAGGATCATTCTCTTGAACTTCTGGGAGTTTTCCAGGTGCATGGGTGGATTCTTCTTCCATCAAGATTCCCACCCTATCTGTTAGCTTGTCGATTCTAGCATCTTGATTTTGCATGCACTTGGTCAAGCCAGTTATTGCTTCCGTCAAGTTTGCCAACTGCTCATCCACAGATGAAGTGTTTGTCACCATGGCTTGCATGATTGTCTTGGACAATGGAGAGTAGCATGGATTTTCACACAGATTGATCCTTGATTGGCTCTCGCTATGTGGTGTAAGAGGGGAGGATCCATCACTTGAAGCATCATTATTTTCCCTCACAGCAGAGTGCTTGGATCCAGAGAGGTCAAGCAGAGCAAGAGTTTTCTTGATCTTTTCAGTAATATAGCTTCCTCCTTCGAGTGCGTTTGTGAAAGATCTTGCTCCTTTTGAGGATGAAGACCCGAAAAAGAGGGTTGATGTGGACAGCACACGGGGTGCTTGTTGTCCTAACGAGATTTCTTTGCTCCTCGTAACATCAGCATAGAACCTGGAATAAGCAGCCTTGGCAGAAGTTGAACTGGAGTTGATTTTCTTTGAAGCCATTTCAATGTTCTTGAACTTTGATGATTGAAAAGTTGAGCTGAGAGGTAGAGATTGTCCCACTGGGCATGCCAAAATTTGTAGACAATAAATTTCCGTCAAGAAAATAATCGAGACCGAAAAATATCGCAACAATCGTAGTATTTGATTTCAAATAATTTAAGTGTACAATCTCTATGAATCCTCTTATTCTTCTTTCCAATGGTATATAAATTCAAGGGCCTTTGAGCTTGATCTTGAATCTATATTTGTTTCCACGAACAATGATCTTGAATTCAACTAGCAAGAACTTTGATTTGAACTCGTACTCCTTGAATCTTGATTTGTTCTTCATTCTTGAGCTTGAACTTGATTTCTTGAACTTGAACTTGATTTCTTGAAGCTTGAGACTTGTAGAGACATTTGCGATTTTTGATCCACAAGCTCTCTCTTGCTTCTTGTTATAACTTCTGGTCTCTTTTCTGGGTTTTGAAGACCCTATTTATAGTTGTGGAAGGGAGGAGTTGTGATAAGAACAAACTCTTTCCGACCAATCAAATTGATGTGTGACATGGCTGCATTTGATTGGCCAGAACGTGTCACTTGCACACGTAGCGGGATTTCATTAGCCTTTTAATATGACTTGGCATGGCTTGTCATTTTGACACCTGGCATGGTCCTATTGGCTCTTCCATTTGACGTGGTGTGTCGCGTCATTTGACACGTGGCATTGAGCCTCTAGGAAGATGCCATCTTGGGCCTAATGAAGTGGGCTCATCGCTTGTAGCCCAATTTAATTGGACTTATATACTTAATCCAATTATATTAGCCCAAAATATTTATTTGGACTAATAGATTGAAAAAATTGTCCAATTTATTGTACTGAATTTAGATCCAATAAATTCTATATGCCTACAAATGCCCCCTGATTCAAGACTTGTTGAGGTATAGGCTTGTCTTAAGCGAAAACGGGTCACGAAGTATTGCTAACTTGTCAAATTTGGCTAAACTACTCTCTTCGAATTGAATTCCACGACGTTCCCGTAAGTTTCAACTATGGTTGTCTCAAGTTCCTTATTCTATGTTTCGAGATGTTCCCAATAAACTTGATTGTCCC
>AWOL01S0019097.1:0-22252 GCA_000715115.1 Nicotiana otophora | reverse complement strand
AGGATAGTACCGAACTACATCACACTTACAGGTTTTAACAATGCAGTTGAACGAACATTCGGGGAAATCACACTCCCCGTCCTTGCCGGCGGCGTCACTCAGGAAACAACATTCCATATCATTGACCAGGATACGACGTACAATGCCATAATAAGTCGACACTGGATACACGCCATGAGAGCTATCCCCTCTTGCTTGTACCAAGTCATCAAATTTCCAACCCCATGGGGAGTATTTAGCATACGAGGAGAACAATGTACATCTCGAGAATGCTATCACATCGCCCAGGATTGTACATACACCCAACAAATGAAAGGCAAACCAGAGGATGCATAGTAATTAACAATGTTNCAGGAAGTCGTGAACATGCTTCATCAAGGACACCTCAAAGAATTGTTGAGCAACCGAGGAAGGACTAACTTTGCCCGAGGACGAGAACACCAAGGACCGCCGAAACCACCCTCACCGACTCGCACCATTCAAATGATCATTGGGGGCAACAATGACGTTTCAATCAACAGCGTAAAATCCACAACCCACAAGCTCAAACGGTCAATCACTCATGAATGGTACGATGAACTCGAAGAAAGTATCATCTTCGATAAGTCAGATACCTACGGTTTGGTTTTCCCTCACTATGATGCCCTTGTTATCACTTTACGGACATTAGATACAAATGTAAGACACATTATGATGGACGATGGGATCGGCGCGTGCATTGTCCGTCCTCGAGTACTTACGCAAATGAAACTCGAGGATAGGATAGTACCGAACTACATCACACTTACAGGTTTTAACAATGCAGTTGAACGAACATTCGGGGAAATCACACTCCCCGTCCTTGCCGGCGGCGTCACTCAGGAAACAACATTCCATATCATTGACCAGGATACGACGTACAATGCCATAATAAGTCGACACTGGATACACGCCATGAGAGCTATCCCCTCTTGCTTGTACCAAGTCATCAAATTTCCAACCCCATGGGGAGTATTTAGCATACGAGGAGAACAATGTACATCTCGAGAATGCTATCACATCGCCCAGGATTGTACATACACCCAACAAATGAAAGGCAAACCAGAGGATGCATAGTAATTAACAATGTCGAGGTCGAGCTATGATGAGAAAGCTGACGATATCAAAGATCCCGAAACAATAGATGCCATGGGATCCACCTTAGGAGACCTCTACCCCGTCCAACTTGACGATAATTACCACAACAAGATAGCCTACATCGGCCGCAAACTTCAAGAACCAAGTAAATCCCGTCAATTCTTAACTGCTAATGCGAACTTATTTGCTTTTTTCCATGCAGACATGCTGGGAATCCCGAAAGAGGTCGCCATACACAGGTTGAACGTTGAACCATTCCACCCCCCGATGAGGCAAGTTAGGCAAAATTTCAATTCCGCAATAAATGATGCAGTCCGTGAGGAGGTCAAAAAATTGTTAGAAAACGGCTCCATCAGGGAATCAAAATATCCCCAGTGGATCGCCAATGTGGTCATGGAAAAAAATAAGAACGGAAAGTGGCGGATGTGCGTAGACTTTACAAATTTAAACAAAGCATGCCCTAAAGATACGTTCCCGCTACCCCATATCGACCAACTCATTGACGCAACAGCAGAGCACGAACTGCTGAGCTTCTTAGATGCATACTCGGGCTACAACCAGATCCTCATGGAGGAGGAAGATGAGGAGAAAACCGCCTTCATCACCCACCAAGGAACATATTGCTACAGGGTAATGCCATTCGAACTAAAAGATGCGGGGGCAACCTATCAGAGGTTGGTGATAAGAATGTTTAAAAACCAACTCGGCAAAACCATGGAGGTCTATATAGACGACATGTTGGTCAAATCCAGACGGAAAGAAGACCACATCGACCACCTGAAAGAGGCCTTTGACATACTCAGACGATATGGTATGAAACTAAATCCCGAGAAATGTGCATTCGGCGTCACCTCAGGAAAGAATTTGGGTTTCCTGGTATCACAAAGAGGCATCGAGGTCAATCCCGATCAAATCAAGGCCATAGGAGGAATACCAGAGCACTTAACCAGCAAAAACCAGGTTCAGAGGCTAACCGACCGCATCACAGCCCTGTCAAAATTCATCTCACGATCGTCTGACAAATGTCACAAATTTTTCGGCGTACTCAAAAAAGATAATGATCTTCTATGGATGTTCGAGTGTGTACATGCCCTAAATGAGTTAAAGGCTTATTTATGATCACCACCTCTGTTAGCCAAAGCAGAACCTGGAGAACGTCTCCTCATCTACCTCGCCATATCCGAAGTAGCAGTAAGCGCAGTCTTAGTTCGAGAAGACAAAGGTACGCAATCCCCCATCTACTACATTAGCAAAACCCTAATCGACGCCAAGACGCGGTACCCCCACCTCGAAAAACTCGCACTGGCTTTGGTCATAGCTTCACGAAAGCTTAGGCCCTACTTCCAGTGCCACCCCATCTCGGTAGTCACATCTTTCCCCCCCTGAGAAGTATTTTACATAATCCCGAGTTATCAGGAAGAATTGCTAAGTAGGCTATAGAATTGAGCGAGCATGATATCACATATCAACCACAGACTGTGATAAAATCACAAGTCCTCGCCGACTTCAACGCAAAAATAATGACTCAAGTAGAAAAAGAAGCCGCCGAAGCTTCCCCGCAAACACAAGATCAATGGATTTTGTACACCGATGGAGCTTTCAATGCGTCAAGGTCCGGACTGGGACTCGTACTCGAGGTCCCAACAGGCAAAGTAATTTGCCAGTTCATAAGTTGTCCGGACATGACTAACATAGAGGCTGAGTATGAGGCCGTGATTACAGGATTAAGGCTAGCACTCAAGTATTTTGCAAGGCGGGTCATCCTACGTTGTGACTCACAGCTCTTCGTCAACCAAGTCACAGGGACTTTCCAAATCAAAGAGCAAAGGCTGCAAAAGTACTAAACCGAAATTTGCAAATTACTGCTCGAGTTTGATGAATGTCAGTTCGACCAAATCCCTTAAGCACAAAACAATGAAGCCGACGGACTCGCCAAATTAGCGGCTGCCACCAAAAGGGTAACCGGTAAAGGAAACATGGTCGCCCTCTACTCGTCAATAGAACAAATTGAGGTAAGGACTATAAATCTAACTTGGGACTAGCGCAACCGTATTATTTCATACTTGCAGGATGGCGTACTCCCAGATGATAAGAAAGAAGCCAAGAAACTGCGGATTCAATCAGCCAGGTACAACATCATCTAGAATGCCCTATACAAGAGGACGTACATCGCCCCCTAGCAAAATGCTTAGGCCCAAATGAAACTCGCCATATACTAGAAAAAGTCCATGAAGGCCACTGCGGTGCTCATTCAGGTAACCGAGCTCTGGTCAGATGCCTCATACGAGCAGGATACTACTGGCCCACTATGAAAAAAGAGGCCGCAGACTTCGTAAAAAGATGCGAACAATGCCAAAATACGCCCCAATGATCCGCCAAGCAGGCGAGCAACTCCATTCGGTCACTTCCCTTTGGCCCTTTATCAAGTGTGGGGATGGACATCGTCGGCTCCCTCCCTGCATGACAAGGTAACGTACGCTTTCTATTGGTTTGATTGACTATTTTTCTAAATGGGTAGAAACAGGAGCATTTGCTCAGATACGTGAGCAGGAAGTGATCACCTTCATATGGAAAAACATCGTGTGCCGTTTCGGCCTCCCCAAAGAGATCATCTGCAATAACAGACCCCAATTCACTGGAAAAAAGGTTGTCGAATTTTTTGAGAAGTGGCATATCAAAAAAATACTCTCCACCCCATAACACCCCGCGGGCAATGGTCAAGCGTAATCCTCCTATAAATCAATAATGAACATCATGAAGAAAAATATTGAGAACGCCAAGGGACTTTCGCCAGAACTACTCCCAGAAGTGCTATGGGCATACTGTACAACACCAAAAACGAACACAGGTGAAACGCCCTACTCATTAGTCTGTGGGACTGACACAGTAATACCAATTGATGTCGGAGAGCCCAGTTTGAGATACTCCCATGATAGCGGGCTGAGGAACGATAAAAGTAGAATGTATGACCTCGATGAAGACGAAGAATGGAGACACATGGCCTATATAAGAATGGTAGCCCAAAAACAACAGGCAGAGCGCTAATACAATAACAAAGCCAAGATAAGAGCACTCAAAGTAGGGGATTACGTACTCAAAGCCAAAACACAAGCAAGTAGAGATCCACGAGAGGGTAAACTGGGAACAAATTGGGACGGCCCATACAAAATCACAGCCACAACAGGCAAATAGTCATTTCAACTAGAAACAATGGAAGGAAAACGACTACCAAACAACTGGAATGTCACCCACCTTAAGTACTTCAACTTTTAGGAACAATCGTCTTCTAATTCGTACTCTTTTTCCCTCACTTGAGTTTTATCCCAACTGGGTTTTCTCAAGAGGGTTTTTAACGAGGCGATGAGGAGGACACTTCAAGTCGAAATGCGGACAAGAAAAAGGAAGTTCATTGCTCAACCTCTCGACATATCTCCAGGTCGTCCAATGAAGGGACTAGGTAGACCGGGACTGGAATGCCAGCCCGAAAGAAATGTAAATTTCCACAAATATTGAGCAGATAGACTGGGACTGTGGGACTGGAATGCCAGCCCGAAAAATATATAAACTTCTCCAAGTATCGAGCCACATTAAAAACATCCGACCTCGTTCGAATTAAAACATTCGACCTCGATCGAATTAAAACATTCGACCTCGATCAAATTAAAACATTCGACCTCGATCAAATTAAAACATTCGACCTCGATCAAATTAAAACATCCGACCTCGTTTGAATTAAAACATTCTACCTCGTTCGAATTAAAGCATTCGACCTCGTTCGAATTAAAGCATTCGACCTCGTTTGAATTAAAGCATTCGACCTCGATCGAATTAAAACATTCTACCTCGTTCGAATTAAAACATTCGACCTCGTTCGAATTAAAACATTCGACCTCGTTCGAATTAAAACATTCGATCTCATTCGAATGAAAACATTCGACCTCGTCCGAATGAAAACATTCGACCTCGTCCGAATGAAAACATTCGACCTCGTCCGAAATTAAAACGTTCGACCTCGTCCGAATTAAAACGTTCGACCTCGTCCGAATTAAAATATTCGACCTCATCCGAATTAAAATATTCGACCTCGTCCGAATTAAAACATTCGACCTCGACTGAATTAAAACATTCGACCTCGTTCGAATTAAAACATTCGACCTCGTTCGAATGTAACCATTCGACATTGCTCACTCATATTCGGTGTCATTCAGATATCAACTATGGCCTATCTTCACTCAAATTAAACTTATACGGCCATCGACCATCTTTGAGTTTAGATCACGACCACCAAGTGCGGCGTTTTGATCTCGTTCGACATACAAACCGAGTTGCTACAGCCTAAAACATCCAAACGAAAAGATTAAGGAAAGGAGCATACAGAACCAAACAGAAGAAATCCAGAAACAAAACGAAAATAACACTTCGTATTTAAAACCATTCTTTACAAGGGCTAAAACAGACGCCCACAAAAATACACCCCATAAGGGTAACTACTCGCTATCCAACCCAGCATCGTCGTCTTCACCACCGTCATCAGGATATTCATCCTCGTACCAGGCATCCCGCTCAATCCCGTCTAGATCCTCATCGCTATCACCAATCCCCGGTGTAGCTGGGTTGTAGCCACAGGCAATCCGAGTTGCACGCGCCTTGGCACGAGAATTCTTGAGATCAGCCTTAGTAACTCTCCCTGCCGTCATCATATCTTTAAATATGTCTAGCTGGGTCTCGACATGGATCCACTTTTCATATAAATCTCGCGTAACATCAGGATATATAGAAGTGTGGCAGGAAGACCGAGCCTGTAGCTGCGTCTTCTCGACCTGAAGAGCAATGATTTGATCACCAAGGTTTGAAACCTCTATCTCTAACCCTATGATTTGCTCATCAAGCCGCTCTCCCTGAGCCTGGGCGTCTCCAAATTGTTCGCCCGCTCAGACCGAAGGATGCGAATTGCATCCCCCAAAGCCTCCGCATTTGTCAAAGCCGCTAAACGAGCCAACTCGACCTTCTCCAAATCCGTCATCTTCTTGGCGACCTCACTTCTCAACACATCGGTCCTGATCGAACATTGCTCGAGCTCCGCCCGCTGAGATACCACTTGGGCTTGAAGGTCCGCGGATTTTTGCCTCAATACTTTTGCTCACCTCGAGATCCTCTACTTCGTCCCTAAGTGCCCCTTCAAGGACGCTGCACTTACTGATGACTTTCATTAACTCATCGTCTTTCTGTTTCAACTCGTCCCTAAAGGCTCGGAAGTCGCCGCTCTCGCCAAATCACCTGCAAATCTCGCGATGCTTGTTGCGATATTCACGGTACTTGCTCGCTATCATCTTAAAAATGGTTTTCCGCCTCTCTTCTCGGCGAGCGCTCTCAATCTCCAAAATAATTTTCTGAGAAAAAGGAAGAAAATCAGTATAAAAATAATGCGCAAAATACAAAAACCACCAGAGTTCGGAAAATTTACCTTAAGGGCGAGGCCGGCTATGCTCGACGATAGGATGGCATCATTCAGCTTCTCGAGGGTCTTGCCCTCCGCCTCGGAGCAAAGGGGACCTAAGGAAGGGACCACATTTTCAGTGTTCACCAGTAGTTCGCGATCCATAGGGACCATGATGGTACGAGTGAACCCTTCCAACCTCACTTCCACCCGAGTGAACCCCTCGCTCAACACCGTACCTCATCAGGGTCAATGTCTGAGCCCGTTTTGTAGCCGTCTTCGGCAATACCTTTACCTCTCACCTCGGCCAAGGAAACATCAACCGANAAGTACCGAGGATGACAACTTACTTCTAGGTACACTATCGCCGACCTCCGCAGACTGTCCAGCAACCCCAACCTCAGGAAAGGGCGTACCTTCTACTGGTCCCATTGATAATGGAACTCCAGACAACGGACTTCTGCCACTCTCGGGCACAGCAACGGTCAGCTCATGGTCACAACTTGTAGAGTCTACAACTCGAACTGTACCATTATCGACATCCACCGATCTTCTTTTTCGTGGATTCAAATCCTCTCCGCTCGATGACGACTCATCCACTAAATAATGCAATGGATAAGCCGAAGTCACAGATGCCGAGGCTGCCGATTTTTGAGCTGACCTTGCCAAAACCGGAGATCGAAGAGAGGCAGACAACCTGGCAGGCTTAGACGTAATTGCAACCAAAGAAGATTCTGTTGTGGTGATCACCTGGCGGAATGCAAGAGTAGGAGCTCTTGACCTCCTCGGACCTTTCCGTGCTAAAAAAAATCAATCAAGATCAACCCCCACAAAGATAAAAGGCGACCTACCAGAAAAATTCGAAGACGAAAATAAGCAACCTTACCGAGAAACATGGGCCCGAACTTAGCGCAGAAGGTGGACCATTCGCGAATCCCCACTGTATGAGGAAGGACTTGTCTAACCCACTCGTGAATATCCTCGACCAAGGGAGGAGGCTCAGCCTCCACTGCATAAAAGGAGAAATTGAGCATAATCAAGGTCGACCAGTATAAGGTGCAACAAAGGGAAAGAGAAAGGTACTTACGAGCATAGTTCCAAAGCTCAGGGAACCCGTTCGCATTTACCACTACGTCCTCAGTTCGGACGTAGAAGTAATTGAGCCAAAACTGGCGGTTGGCCTTATCATCCATTTTTACCACAATTTGGCTGCCCCGATAGCGAAGATGTAACATCGCCCCCCCCTCCCCCCCCAAAAAAAATAGGGGGCAAAGAGATGCATCAAGTGACAGATGGTCACCTCGACCCCGACCAACTCTGCAAACTTCGAAATTATACGGATAAGCTTGCAAATATAGGGGGAGAGTTAGGCCGGGCACACCCGGTAGTAGCGCCAAAACTCTTCCGCCGGGGTTATAATAGGAAAAGAATAACCTACGAAGAAGGGATATGCATAGAAGGTGTGGTACCCAGGACGATGTATTTGTACCACGTCACGCCCCGCTGGGATGATGTCTATGTGGGCATGAATTTTAAATTTAGCCCTAAATTGGACAATGTCCGCCTCTGTCATCAACGACTCCAAAATCTCAGGGTCATCTTCGGGCATCTTCGAGAAATTAGACCTATCTTTTTTCTTACGGGGAACTATTTCCTCCATCGTAGGAAAGCTGTCATCTTCAACAACCATGGCCACTTCATCGTCGTGAGGAGACATGCAAACCGCCAAGGGGCGGGATCAGGCACCCCCACTGAATTAGTTGTATTAACCATTTTTGCTTATTCTTGTATCGAAAAAATGCAAGAGCAGAAGAGATATAGGTAAAAAAAGCAACAACAATGAAAGAAGGAGAGAAGAGAGAATATCCAATGTTCGAAAAACAAGAGAAATTAGGCAAAAAGTCTTATATCCCTATTTATAAGTACCTAGGCACCACATTCAAGAACACTAACTGTCGATATCCCTCACGGATATCAAAATGACAGAGGCTCGAGAAACGACGCAATACGTCGAGAAAACACGTCATAATGACGTGCGGCATCGTGATGTCATTCCAAATTGAGGTAATGATAAAGTTAATGATTCACGAAGCGCTGCTTTATCACCTTGCCATGAACGTTACTACTCGACCTGCTTGCCTAAAATCTCTCCAATTACAACTAGCGAAGTCCGCTCATCGAGGATGTGCGAAAGACGCCCTCGATAATCGGAGGGACTAACTGTATGGGTCAAAATTTGCCGAGCTCATTTGGCCGAGGTCGACTAATCATTAACGGGATTCATGGCCGAGCAACCAGTTATGGCCGAGGTTAAGTATCAGAGAGCAGTTAACGGCATGTTCAACAATAGAACCTTTAAGAGAATATTCCGTTATTTATTCTTTATACTTGTATTTTTAGGGTTAATTGAGGGCCTGCCCCTATATATAGAAAGAGGGAGATCAAATGAGGGGGAGCTCTCTCTGACACGAACTTATTTGACAAAAAGACTTTATACGTCTTTTATAGTAGATCTAAGAAAGATTTCAAAAATTCTTGTATCTATCTATCAATCATCGTGGCTAGAAGAAGAGCCGCTTTTATCCTATTCAATTTTGGGTGAATCATTCCCTTCATTTACCTAAGTGCCATTCGAAGTACTTGAATGCTAGATCTTCTTCTATCCTTATCGGTATTCACATATTGAGTTCATATATGAAGTTATTAATATTAGCTAGGCTTAACCCCAAATCAAATACATTCAACTAGTTTAGCCAAAACAATCATTTTTTGGTCAAACAAGAAGTGAACAAGATTTTTGTTCAATCCAGCTTTCATTCTTTTCCCTCTATAGATTAAATCTGAGGTGCTTCCATTGTTTTATAGTTGAATCCAACTTTCATGTAGAAATGGTAGCAGGTAGCTATTCTAAAGGCTACTAGTTAGAAATTAGTCAGTATTTTCTAAATTTCAGTTTTTCACTTTAATTTTTCAAGACACAAAATCCTGAAATTAAGATTTTTAGTTTAAATTTTCAGGATAAAATAAATACTGGCTAATCTCTAAAGAACAATCCTAAAAATGGCTATTTGTGTACTTCTCCAAATTTCATTCTTGCTGGGCCGTGTTGGGCCTGGCTAGCATCTAACACGTGAAATGTGCACATCACTAACACGAAGTTATGTTAGGCCCTTTTTATTTGGGATCTTTACACAAATAGCCGTCGATATTGATTATTTACTTTTTCTAGCCATATATATTGTTTATGCATTGATTATACACAATTACACACATATAATATATAAATTATGCATATATTATACATCAACTGGTTATTTTTAGTTTAAGCAGTTGGGTGGGCGGCTATTTGGGTTAATTCTTCTTTTTTATTTTGAAAAAATGACCCTGTATAGTCGTTTCAAAATAATAGCTGAAAAAATAATATTTTTGTATATTTTTTTTTTATATATGGACATTTTTATATGTTATATAAAAAAAATATAAATTTTATAAATTTTTATAGCTATCGAATGTAAATAGTTTTGACTGCGGGCTAAAAGTGATCTTTGCCATTTTATTTTCTTTTATAGTATCTTCGTGGGTTTTCTTTCGGTAGTGGGGATCCGAGCTCCCCGATCCATAAACGTAGAATTTGAATTTTTATGATTTCTTAACTTGAGAACATCAGCTTCAACCAAAATTGTGTTCTTTTAGCAAACTTTAGATGATATATTGTAATTTGATTTACTTATTAGATTAATTTTGTCAACCGAAATTAGTGTTCAGTTAATATGTGCGAAACTCATCTTTGAAACCAATGAACACGCATTGGTTAAAATTTAAATGCTTTTTTAATCAATTGTCTTTGTACACTCAACTGTGGGGGAAGTGCACACTTAGCCACTAATTAGAGCTGTGTTTATTCTTAAGCCACTGTTTAAAATGTATATACTCTTTAGTCCGTGCTTTAATAAACTTTTATCCGTCCGGACGAAAATACCTCTGTGCTACAGATGATGTCCTTAACTTTATAAGTGATGTGTAAATATTAAGGACAAAGTGTCATGACTTGACACATTCTGTTTTAAATTTTAGGACATCCTGTCCTTAACTTCGTATGTGCAGTGTAAATGTTAAGGACATGGTATCCTTAACTTCACGAGTGGTGAGTAAATATTAAGGACATGGTGTCCTTAACTTCATGAGTATCGTGTAAATATTAAGGACAAAGTATTCTGTATTTGCATCTTTTGTTGTTAAACTTTTCCTTAACTTCATATGTGCAATGTAAATGTTAAGGACATGGTGTCCTTAACTTCATGTGTGCAGTGTAAATATTAAGGACATAATGTCGTTAACTTCATGAGTGTTGTATAAATATTAAGGACATAATGTCCTTAACTTCATGAGTGTTGTGTAAATATTAAGGACAAAGTGTCATGTATTTGAACCTTCTGTTGTTAAACTTTAGGGTATCATGTCCTTAACTTCATGAGTGCTGTGTAAGTATCAAGAACAAAATGTCCTTAATATTCACACAACACTCATTAAGTTAAGGACACCATGTCCTTAATATTTACAGAGCACTCATGAAGAAAGGGTAAAACCGTCTTTTCATATTAATTTTAATAAAGTAACGATTATTTTTGCCCAGCATTAAAAATACTGAATAAAAATTAAATATCACATTAAAAAGTGGTACCCCACGCCATTTCTACTCAACTGTATAATCAGAATCAGTTTAGGTAGTCAAACCAAATAGGCCGAACAATAAATTTACCATGTCCTAATATGACGGGAAACGGCCATACCTATATCTCATGTAGCATTTTTCTCAGATTTTAGGCAAGTTTTTACACTATTTGACGTTCTTTTTCCAAAACCTATACAGAATCATGAACAAATTTAGAACACACCAATCTTGAAAATGTTAATGATCCAAATATTACACAAATTGTATCATAAATGGTGTTTGCTGGATCCTATTTATAAAGTTTGTCATTTCTTGTTTTCTTTTTCCCCTTTGGTTTTTAAATTCCTCAGCAGTGTTCCATTTATTAGGATGCTGTAGTATTTACTGACAAGCAAGTGACGAACCACAAAACTTATATACAAACTGAGACTCCAAATCCACCCAATAATGTTCATATAGCATTTTCAGATCATAGAAAGTAGAATTATAGTAGTGAAACACTAAATCACAATGATCAGGTCCAAAGATCTACACTTTGGCACCAAGCAGTGTCATCAGGAACTTCCTGTAATCACCTGATGTATCACCAATAACTGCATTATCAAGACTGGTCTTGTTCGCGATGAAATACTCTCCCCTTACTTTCATCATATCAACTTCAGCTCGAGCTACAATGGCTCTTGTTAGAGAATCCTCATCAGTTCCTATCCCGACAATCGAGGCTCTGACAACCTGACAATTTCAGCATAAAAAAGAAGGTACTTTACTGACATTGATCTGTAAAAACGAATTACAGGATGCTATATAACAAATGCTCTGCATGCTAAAATGTAGCCAACTTATAATAAGGTTGTTTTCAGCTTTATCCAAGTGTATTATGTATAGACAATAAAATGCACCATTTGCATCTGTTCAGTAACAATTTACCCGACATCAACGATGAAATGAAGGTCAACACGATGAACCAATTCTGAAGGACTCTTTGCTATGCTGAGCTAGTTTACATTCTCTTGAAACAGGAAACATATTATCATGATGTACAGAGAGGACTAACCAATGAGCTGCCACATTTTCTCAGAAATAGTTAAGCACACTAGTACTTAGATAAAAGCCACAAGGACTTGAACAAGCATGAAAAGGTATTAAAGTTAAAGGAATTTCTTCAGACTGGAAAGAGGCCTTTACAGTTTCCATTGGTTTTGATTCCTCTGAGACCATATTTAGCAGTTTAGCACTGCTAATAAAGCCATAGAAGAATAAAAATAAGAAGGGGATTTTGCATCTTATGATGCTGTTGATTATTTAATTCTAATCTAACCAGAACATCAATATGCAATCTGATAGCACTAAAAAAATGAGATCTTTAGAAGTAGAATTCAACAGGACCATTTGCTTGCATTAACTTCATTAAAATAAGGTAAGGCTTGTGCTGAAATCTTGACCGAAGTGACAGAAAAAGGTGTCGGAAACAGGAAAATACTTCAACCAAAAAATAAAAAAGAAGAAGCTGTTCTGTGTTTAATTACCTCAGCAAAATGTTTCTCTGGTGAATCAATGCACCAGATAACCACCTTCAGAATAGATTCCAACAGACCTTTTCCACAGCTCTTAATGTCCTGGAAACAAGCAAGTAAAGTAGATGTAATAAAATGCATATAAAAGAGACAGGATGAGCAAGCAGCACTGTAAAAAGAAGGTTACACAGGCAGCTTGCAAGAAATATAACCTGGTCAATGGAGAATCCATAATTTTGCTTGTAGCACTCAAAAGTTGCTCTAAGCTGATGAACATTCCTTGTGCTGAGTATCATCAGAAAATTGTCATGATCCAACTGTTTTGTCCGTAGGGCTTCGCGAAGGACAGCAGCTTCTGCATTTGCAGTACTAGGATCCACCAATTCTTTAACATATCTATAGGACCTGACTAGACCAATAAGAATCTGGAAACACCCACACAACACACCATTTAATAGAAGTCAGTATAATGCAACTCACATCACAGTGCAATCATCGCAGAGCATGCACTCCACAATATGTATTTTTTAAGTCACTGAAAATAGTGTCTTTAGTTAATTCAAACGAGTGTATCCATCAGCTAATAGATGTGATGAGAAGTGACCATATGTACCTTTTGAACAGGCATAGGGACATTTGCTGTGATATCTTCTTCAAGTGAACAGTTGAAGAGGCCACAATATGCTTGTCTTACAGCGACGAGATGATCAGGAGATGACGCACAGGCTATCTCTACTATCACTTGCAACTGAGTGATGGTTTTCTTTCTCGACTTCAAGGCTTCATTTGCTAGTCTCGCATCTCTTTCAGAAGGCTCATATGTCCACATGATTACAGCTTTCTGTCACACATCAAAAGCTAAAATTAGCACTTGAAAACTTGGGTATATAACCGCGCTCAAATGGAGAATAAAGTTACATTTGGTTGCAGAAATAGTAATTTGATAGGGGCATTTTAGAAGCATACAGAAAGGCAAGCCATACGACTCACGAATTTGCAACCTAAGGTTTTTGCTAGCATATAGAGAAAACAGAAAACTGTTTGCAGTGACAGAGCTAGAATTATGAGTTGGATTTTGAGAAGTGGAAAATCTTATGAGATATGCGACATATGCCCATTCACAACATGAGATACATAAAACAAGGACTACTTAATGCTGTTTAAAAAACCAATCCAATGTTACATAAGTGGCCAGATGTCTAGCAATTTAAGGCCTAAGATCAATATTTATTGGAGTAATATTGTTGAACCAAATGAATCTTCGTGTTAATTATAATTTTTCCCTAACACTTTGCACCAGGTTAGCGAGCAAATAATTAAGTCCATAAAATGCAAGAGAAGAGATTGTACCCTGAAATCACCAGATAATTCATCAAAAATGTCATTAACAAGGGACCTGTTGTAAAGTTGCTCGTAGGTTTCTCTGATCTTCTTCCTCTGAATTGCATCTCTGTGCCCCAACACCGATATTACTGACTTCTCATTTGTTCCCAGCCCTACACAAAACCACATTACAAATCCCTGTCTTTATATCAATGGACAAAAAGATAAAACGTATTAAAGACACACATTCAGATAGGGATGGCAGTGGGCGCAGGGTCGGGCCTGGCCAGGTAAGGAAGGTTCATTTTTTTCCGAATCAAATTGTTACTAGTACCTTTTATGTACATGGAACAACCAGTAGCTAA
Source organism: Nicotiana otophora (assembly GCA_000715115.1). Lineage (NCBI taxonomy): Eukaryota > Viridiplantae > Streptophyta > Magnoliopsida > Solanales > Solanaceae > Nicotiana > Nicotiana otophora. Next base: position 7,825 of record AWOL01S0019097.1, on the reverse strand, counting down.
TCTCTTTTTGCCTATCAGTACAGAATCAAATTTCAATTAGCAGGCAGTATTCGCATTGGCCAAATTATTAATCAAGGCAAAATAAATAAACAAAATTCACATATTGCCACATGACCATATTTCAGCAATTAATCATGTAATCAAGCATGCAACATGGAAATTAAAAAGACAAGAACTACAAGAGAAAGAAAATTCAACAAAACAAGCCCTCAAGGGTGTTTCCTCTTAAACCAAGGTTCTAATTTCACCACAGGCGATATTAGGCGAATTCTCCTCTTATACCTAAGCTAAGCTTTGATGAGCAGAGTTAGGCCAATACTTGTGACAATGGGAGTTAGCACGTAGGTACCTGGTGATTAGTCTCCAGCTAAACTGATCCGAACGCCACAGTTATTTAAAAAAGCTCAATAAAACAAAAATCCAGGAACCAAAATATGCACTAGTCCTCCTCCCCAAGGTGAACATCAAAGAATTATCCTTACCCCCACTCCCTACCCAAAAACTTTTCCATCAACTTGTTTAAAGGGTGCACTAAGTTCCCGCTATGCGCGGAGCCGGGGAAAGTGTCATACCACAAAATTCTATTATACGCAGTCTTACCCTGTATTTCTGAAATAGGTTCCGGGGCTTGAACTCATGAGCCGTGACATAATAACTTTACCGGTTAGGCTCACGTTACTTCCATCAACTTGTTTATGGTATCTTATNATTATCCTTACCCCCACTCCCTACCCAAAAACTTTTCCATCAACTTGTTTAAAGGGTGCACTAATTTCCCGCTATGCGCGGAGCCGGGGAAAGTGTCATACCACAAAATTCTATTATACGCAGTGTTACCCTGTATTTCTGAAATAGGTTCGGGGGCTTGAACTCATGAGCCGTGACCTCCTTGGTCACGTGATAATAACTTTACCGGTTAGGCTCACGTTACTTCCATCAACTTGTTTATGGTATCTTATCTATGAATCAAAAACTTGGTTGAAAATTGAAATTACTTCTAAACTTGAAAAACTTGGGAGAAAGTCTCCTGAAAGTAAAACAGAGAAAGGGAAAGGAAGGAAATGAAGAGACCTTTGAAGGCTTTCATGAGTGATTCACAGTCTTCAGTAGGAGAAGGTATTACATCTGGTATTCTCAATGTACCCATTTCTTCTCTTCCTCAGAAATTGCAAGTTTTGCTTTCTGTTTCTAACGCTTTCAGTTATTCTTCGCTCTCCTTTCATGAAAGAGAAGGGCAAAAAAGAAAATAAAGAAAAGGCTTTGTAGCTAAGAGACTACCCTTAATTTTTTATAACATCTCACTACCCATAATGCCCTTATCATTGTTTGGACTGTAATACCCCTACGTTGAATTTTCACTCCTTTTGTTCCTTTTTTAAATTTTGTAAGCATGCAATTAAACAATTATCAAATTATTTGCCCGTTCTTTCCGTCCAGCATTTATTTCTTTTCTTTCCTTTTTTTCTTTTTCTTTTCCTACCTTGTCATCTCAACAACTTTTGGCTTTTCCTTCATTTCAGTCTTTAGATGTCTTGGCTTTATTATCCAAAACATTACAGGATATTATTTTCGAATTAAATGCCTGTCACTTCCATCTTATTTTCGCTATCTTCTTGTATTATTTCCAATTTTCCTAGATGTTATCGGCTATTCGGTTGGGCATCGTCTCTTCCTTTCAGCCAAAAGTTTTGAGTTCCTTTGACATAAACGTTTTAAATATTTTTTCTGCATTTTTAATTTTAAGCTTTGGCATAGTAGAGCGGAAGAAAAAAAAAGATAAACAAAGTGACAAAAAGAAATTTCAACAAATTTGGATGACAATTGAGATAAGGGAAGTAAAAGGATAACTAAATGAGGAGTTAAAAAAAAAACGTATTTTCAAATGTCGCGCAACTTACTTTCATCGTCCAGGCACTAATTACTTTGAATTTTTCTTTACTTATGGAGTATAATACTACGACTATCTACATGATAAAATTGGTCATATCAATTTCTGAAATGAAGTTGAACTAATTTTTAACAATTATCATAAAAGAATTTCCTGTCGGTGAAATATCTGGAACGTGACAACTTTATGTCACCCACATTGTTATTTCAGAGAGCTTTGTAAACATCGCATTCACGAAAAACTTTATTATGTGCCTTCAACCGATTTTGTTTTGTCTCACAACAAAGTGAACCTATTTATTGTAAACATTTACTTCCACAAAACCTTGGGTCCTTTTTACTATGCGATCAAATAAAGACTCATACAATTAATGTCAGTTGTTTTAGGTACAAAATAAATAAAAAATAACATAGTTATCCACAAAAATAAAACTATTTATCTTTGACTACCCATTTATTTTTCTAACCATCAAACTAATTATATTTCCTACCAATAGTAATTTTTGTAGGGAATTTTCTCTTTTTTTTCCAATACTTTTTTATTTCTATGCTTCTTTTCTTTTTTTCCTTTTTTTCTTTCGTTTCTCTTTTTCTTTTTTTTTTCTCATTTTCTTCTTATTTTATTTTCTTTTTTCCTTTTCTAATTTCAATTAACTTATTTTTTTATATTCTTTTTCTCTTCATAATCTAATTTAATTTATTATTTTCACTATTTTTTATTATTCTTTTTTTATACAATAAGAAAAAATAACTGATATAGTAAATATTTGTTCACCTTTTTTTAATATAACTAGTATAATATACCTTTTGTCTTTTTCTCATTTTTTAAATTAAATTATTAAACTGAAATATTATCAGTTGTCACTTGATCTAATTCACTAAATATCACATTGGCTGCTGCTGAGCACCAGAAATTACATAATCAGATTCTAAGAATCAACACGTGATTGTCATGCAAACCTTGAGCTCATTCCCTATAAATATCAGTACACACTCTACCATTAGCAGTAACACAACCAATTATGGAGCAAGAAAACATAATCTACGGCCACCAAATCTCCATATATACTGGTTAGAATAGAAATGATAATAAAATATTGGAAAATGCAATAAAAGTATAAGTAGCAAAAAAGACTTCTAGTACCATATAATACCAATATGGTATACATGTATACCAACAGAGTATATGATTGCTCTAGAATATTGCTACAACTATCTACGACTATACTATTGTACCAAAACATTAAAGGATGTGATAAAAGTATGAGAAAATTACATGCTCACATTGCAAGCTAAATATTCGCAAAGCAACTTGCTCATTCTGTATACTAACAGAGTATATAGTTTTATGGGGTCGTTCCAACAATTGCCTATAACTATAAAAACTATGACATAATACACATAATCTTTGTCCACCGGTACAAAAAAATTCCCACTACAAATCATGTTCATATAAATAATTTCAGAATAGTAATCAATTAAAAATGCAGCTAAAACGACCAAAAAAATGTTCAAACTACCATATGATACCAATATGGCATATAACTATACCAACATGGTATACAACTTTACTGGTTAATTTCTGACAACTGTATGACTATACTACTATTACATAACACACATGCATAAAGAGAAAAATAAAAAAATAGTGTACCACATATTAATATAATAGAGTATTTCAAGATATTGTACTATATTACTATTATTAAAAGAAAATCAAATAGTATACCAATTAAATCCAGCTAATACAACCAAAAAATGATTCAACTAACATATGATATCAATATAGTATATAACTATACTAATAGAGTATATAGTTATCGTCTTATTGGCTAATTCTAAATATCTCCTAATTAATTAAAAATACCCATTATTCATACCCGAAAAATAATTTTATAAAGCAATTTTTTTTTTGTAAAAGCTGAAAAAAACTAATTTTTTATACTAAAAACTGAAAAAAAAACGAAATTGTTTTTTCTTTCATTTTTTACAAAAAAATCTGCTTTAAAAAAAACCGAAAAAAACTTTCTAAAACAATATTTTTGTAAAAACTGAAAAATAATTTTCTAAAGCAATTAAAAAGGGGAAAACCTGATTTTTTTTAACTAAAAACTGAAAAATTCGAAAATATTTTTTTCGAGTTTTTAGAAAAATATTGCTTTAAAAAAAACTTAAAAATAATTTCTAAATTAATTGTTTTTGTAAAAACTAAGAAACAAAAACTGAAAAGCAATTTTCTAATGCAATATTTTTGTAAAAATTGAAAAAATAAAATATATTTTTTCTTCAGTTTTTAGTTAAAAAAATCAGTTTTTTTCAGTTTTTAATTACTTTAGAAAATTATTTTTCAGTTTTGTTATCCAGTTTTTACAAAAATATTGTTTTAAAAAATATTTTTCATTTTTTTTGTAAAAAATGGAAAAAAAATATTTTTGTTTTTTTTTCAGTTTTTAGTTAAAAAAACAGTTTTTTTCCAGTTTTAACCAAAAAAATAAATTGCTTTATAAAATTATTTTTTGGGTATGGATAATGAGTATTTTTAATTAATTAGGAGATATTTTGAATTGACCAATAAGACGATGACACGTATCCCTCCGTTTAAATGAGGCGTATATTTGAATCCAAAGTATGATTGCAGGGATATCGATAGCCCAATAATATAACAAGGGGTATTCTTAGACCATTTTCAAAAGTAGAGAGATATATTTAGACCTTCTCCCTAAAATAAAACTAAAAGGGGAATAAATTTATATTTTTCACATGCCTCTCACGTGGGTTAAAGCAAACTAAAGAGGAAATAGGAAATTAAATAATGCGGTAATAAGTTTGTGCTATATAGATAGGAGTTATAATTAATTTTCAAGTGGATAACATGGGATAATTATTTTGGCCTTGACAGGCACTATGGGTTATTTCCTCCAAAATAAAATGTTTCTCGCATTCACATATTAAACTATTGTGGGCTTTCGCACACACTTTGGTTTGCTCATCAGAATATTTTCTTAAGAAAATAATATGCTTACCAACAAACACTTGTGATTTCTTACTCACAATCACTAACTAAAAAGTAAAAACCAATAATAAAAGCTTGGCAAGTAGGGCAAAAAAGATATCGAAACTTCACTAAAATGAAGTAAAGAAAACATAGTTTATACCAAAAGAAGAAAAAAAACATAGATTCCTGTAAAGATTATAATGACTTTTGTTTTTACTTACTTTTTATTTTCTTAATTTTGTTATTTCCAGATTATAAATTAATAGTATGCCAAAAGGGATGCGAGCTGCCAGATATGATATGTGGGAAGGTATAATACGGAAATTTAATGGGGACAATGGACATCACATGGAAACCTGCGTAAAACTTGTCTTTTTCCTGCTTTAATATACTTGATTGATCGTCACATCTACCAGCTAAATATGTGCAATTAATAGGGTAAATATTTTAAAATATTATGGAAGTTATTGTAGCCATGTGATTCATATGCCGAAGAAAAAAAGGGAGGAAAAAGAATAACGAGTAGGGTGAAAAAATAACTTTAATTGCAAAGACTTTTGGTAACGAATACTTTCCCCTATGATTGGTTTATTAATCGGATCAGTCAACATCGCATATTTATACCAAAGCAATATTCACATGAAATAAAGCAATTTCATTTAAGAGTTACAAATTAAAATATAAATTTTACTTTATTATGATTAATTAAAGAAATTTTTTAATGAATCACTAAGTACAAGTAAGCTTCTTGTTTTTTTTTTCAATAATTTTTTTGGTAAGAGGGAAACCCGCGGTCGTTACAATCTCTGCCATAACCTCTGTCCTTCGGGTGACCACTCTGTGGTGAGTACTTTGTACGCACTGGATAAACCTACCCCTGTGTAATAGCCCACAAATCACACATGAGATGTAAACCGCACTAGACAAGCCATGTGCGATAAGCTCAACCCAGAAAATATTAAAAGGAGAATCGATCTCAGGATGACCGCCCTCCAAACCAACTTGTCAACCCCGATTTTTTTTTTTCAATAATTAATATCTATCTCCTGCACGTTTAACAAATTTGTTGCATTTAATAGCCATGTGATTCTAGGTGTACAGTTAATATTTAGCTCAAGGTTGGTTAGATCACCCCATCTGAACTGTGTGAATGATTTGAATTTTACACTTGAAAAGAAGAAGAAAACAAATTAAGGAGATAAGAATTTATTCTCCTATTCACAAGTTCCATTCACACTTATTCTGGGCCCTTAATTATTATCAACAATCATGTTCTGATTTTTTACTATTTTAGTTTATTTTTACTTGCCCAGTATTCTAAAAATAAATTTTTAATTTTATTTGTTCACTTTCGCATATAAAAAAATAATAATTTTTTTTTCTATTTACCCTTCACATTAATTACTATTTCTAAATCATTTTCCAAATCCATTAAGACTATACACCAATTAATATGGGTAACATGATAAATTATACACTTTATTTATCATTTCTTAAGGGGTGTGCAAAGTCAATAATGAATAAGTAAAAGTGAACGGAGGGAGGAGTTATTACAAATGTATTAACAAATTACTTCCTCTATTTCGCTTATTTAATACCTAAGTTATCAAGTAATTGAACCTTATAATTTTAACTCTTAAATCAACTTAAAACAGCGAGTAATTTAATTAGACATAAGTAGTCCTTGTTAATTATTTTGATCATGAGCACTTGAAATTTATCAAGTCAAAAAGAGGCCTATAATACCAAGTTTTACCCCAACAAAATCACCTAAAGAATTCCCGTATATCGTATCAAAGCTAGATGTAAGTAAATTTTCTAGGAAAAAGGAAAAGTAGATTATCTCACCAAACATTTTTTTTTTGGATTGGAAGAAATTGCTGACGACTTGGGTTAACGATAAAATAGACAATAATTTTAATTTAAACAATATTCATCTGAAGTTCTGAACACAACATGCTTAACAACACATAGAGTATATTGACTATGGTCCCTTTTCTTACTTCCTAAGTTAAGATTAAGATTGAAAAAAGGGGGAAAAGTTAAGATTACTATATTTTTTGTGTTTGTCTTTTTATTTTCAGTTTAATCATTCAATATTAGGGCGTACTGGCTCGATCAATTTCGATGCAGAAAATAAGCCTATTAAGGTTGTAAAAACGGTCACTACCAGTATCATAAGGTATTCTATTTTTAAGGCATCTGACTAAGGGCAGATGGATTATAACTATCCCATTACACTTTTCAATAATTGTGTTTTTTTTTTTGCCTTATTAGTATTGGTCATTGGTTAAAGGCACGAGGTTAAGTGACATATACATCATTTTGAACTGTATACACGCATGGATCGGGAAATAAAATTGTGTGATGCTTTGCTAAAGAATAAACGATTGATCACACTTCTTTTTCTCCTGTTTTTAATTCGGTATGATTTCAAACAATTATTTTCTACAATTAAGACGTGACCGCTGAATTCTTTTGTCAAGTAATTAACATATAAGTAATATTTTGAAACGTAATTAGCAAATTTATTGAATCTCGTTAACTGTAAATCACATGTGAAAGCCTTGTAATGAAAAGTAGCTATCATTTTTCTGTTCTTTGATTAAAAAGCAAGCGAAATAGTTGACTTCTTCAAAGCACCATATATGTACACTGGAAGGGCAAAACAGATCAAACAATAATAATAATGTTATAAAATAAAGACTATACAGTAAAGAAATCGAAGATAAGTATAGAGGGAGATTGATAATTTTATTCAACTTCAAACTGTTGTACATAATGAACTGAATTCTCCTCCATTTATAGAAGAAAGGAAGCAGCTGCGAGGCTTTTCAGGAAGCAGCTGCAAGATTTTTCTTTAGCTGCTTGTAAGCTGTGTGCATGAGCTGCTTGTAACCTGCCTGTTTAATAAGAAGCTGCTGCAAATCATTTCATTGAGCT
>AWOL01S0019086.1:109875-144358 GCA_000715115.1 Nicotiana otophora | reverse complement strand
ATATATATATATATATATATATATATATATATATATATATATATATATATATATATTGTTTTTAACAAATTAAAAGAAAATATTACATAAAATGAACCAAAAAACACTATATAGCAGTTAAATGGACGATGGATATGAGTTGGCAATATAATATATCAAACATTATGGTTTCTTAACAGTGGACAAGTACGAAATACATAAGTCACAAACAATTTCGTAATGATTTTTTTTCGTTTTGAGATGGCTTTATATGTTTTTTTCATTTACAAATTCAAATCGCAAAATGAATAACACCAAGCTCCATTAATGATGCTTCCATTAATGATAAATTGCTTACTATTAATTGGTATTACTGAAAGTTCGAGGTAGAAATTAATAATTGGAAATTTTTTAGGGTATGTTTGGAAAATTACCAGGTAATTAGAATTGGTGTAATTACTAGGGTAGTAATTACACAGTATTATAATTACGACGACCTATTTGTTTGTCATAATATAATTACAGTGTAATTACAAGTGTAATGTTTGGTTGTACAAGTATAGTTACACAATAAGATTAAATTTTAAATATAAAGTTAATTATCAAAAATTAAAAATTAAGATTTAACAAATATATGCCTTTATAAATAATATTAAATTTGACATTTAAGATACATATTGTTTCTTGAAATATATTAATAACTAATTATATATTTGTAACTAATATTGTAAAAATAATTGCCATATATTTTTCAAATTAATAATATTTTACTTTAATTAATTAAAAAGCTAAAATTACATATGTTGTAAGAATATTCAGGACCACAGGCTTGATAAAAATATTAATATTTATAAATAAAATGTCATAAAATTACTCAAATATTTTACGAAAAATAATCTATCAATTGTAACTGAAAAATGGATGGCATGTAATATGAATTATTAAGTCAATACTACTAAAGTAAATAAAATGGAATCGAAAATATAACATAAATTTAAAATCGAAAAACAATTAATATAATACTCTTATGTAAAATTACAATATAACATAAAATAAGTTTCAATATAATTTAAGCTAATATAATTCAAAAGAAATGACAAACATAAGTCTATAACCTCATTAAACAATGGTATTCTACTTTAATGATATCACCCATTATGCCAAGCTTATTAATGACTCATTATTTCTAATGTTATGAGGTGTAGTTTTAAAAGTAGAATAATAACACAGTTATGATAAATGAAGAACATAAAAAATTAAAAAATATGAGCAACTACATGCTATAACAAAAAATAAAGGTTGGAAAATGAGAATATTTTTTAAATATTAAAAAAATAATCTATCTCTAAACATAATTGAGTTTGCATATAACCTCATCCAATAACAAAGTTCAACTTTAATGACATTATTCATTATAAGTCAAGTTTGTGGATGACTCATTCTTTCTAAGATTACAAGGTATAAATTTTTGAGGAAATTAAAATAATAACATAGCTAAGTGTAATAAAAAATAAATAAAGAAATAAAATATGAGAAATTATGTAGAAATATGTGAAGTAAAGGTGGTAATGAGAAATAAAGAAATAAAAGATAAATAATGTAAAAAGAATAATATTTCAAAAAAGAATTTAAAAGGTTAAAATAAAACATAAATTAAAAAGAAAAAAAGAATAGAAATAAAAAGAAAATTTAAAAGAAAATAAAAGAGACTCAAAAAATAACCTTGTAATTACACAATATAATTACCTGCAATTCTCAATTCCTCCTTGAGAATTGCAGAGTATAATTACACTCTCTCAATTACATATAATTATATACTGACCAAATAATTATTTGGTGAGACAAATATATTAGAATTATATCATTATATCTAATTACACTCAAATCAAATGGCTTTCCAAACATGATCTTATTCTTATTCTAACAAGGGTTATAAAAAACACTAAGCTCTATAATGTTTTCCTTTTTCGTCCTCTGTTGGATAAATTTGAAATTGTCATTTCTCACCAACTGGAGGGAGAAATTCTTCGCAATGTGACAGCTGTCCTCTTAGACTTAGTGGTGGCAAAGTCAGTTTAGATAATTGAACCGTCGACCAGTGATGGCAGTCGATAGTTTAATTTTATATTCTTAATCAATAATATTATTTTTATAAAATAATAATGGTACGAGAAGATTCAAGTAAAGTATGGTGGTCAGTGAAAATTAATACCCTTGACCTCAAGTAGTTTGGAAGTGAGCATATATTTTATTGTATTCTTATTATATACTCCAATCATTTTAATTTATGTGATTATATTATTTTTTTGACCATTGAAAAATTGACAACTTTATATATTTAGAAATAATTTAATTTGATTTATTTATTTTAATAAGATAATTTATGATCACACTAACACTTATAATTTCTTTTAAACTAAAATATATTTTCTTAAATTTCATATGCACTTAAGGGAGCTTCCTTGTCTCCTTCCGACGGCATCGAGATTGGGCACGAGCTGCTACACTACCTCCGGCTTTGGATCAAGGAACTACTCTGCAAATGTTTCGTTTCTTGTACAAAGCTCTATCTAGTTAATGTAGAGTTTTGTTTCTTTTTTTAAAACACCTGCAACATACTGTCTATATTATTTTATCTATTATCACACTTCTGACATTATTATTCATTACATAACGCGTATACATAACTAGTTTGTCAACTAAAAAATTGATAATTAGTGTAATACAAAACTATCTCCTCTCTGCGTGTTTTGTTTTTTTTTTTAAATTGCTTAAAATTTATATATAACATAAGAATCATTGGTTTTCACTGTGTATAGTTAAATAGGGAAGAAATGAATGTATATTTTTAATGGTCTTTGTCTAATAATGTCGAACGAAGTTATTCTTTTGGGGAGACATTGAGAGGTTGTGCGATGCAAAACATCCATTATTTGCCAACACGTGAGATTCCAAAACAATTTCACTCAATTGAAGAATACATATGAAATGCTCTATAAAATATAAAACTTTATTTCCATAAAACTTGTTGAGAATTTGGGTTTTGATGATTAACAAAGTGTCTCCAGAGAATGTGCGCTAAGAACCAGGTCCTCAAGGTAGCTGATGAAGTACTCTAAGAACCAGGTCCTCAAGGTAGCTGATAAATACTCTAAGAACCAGATCCTTAAAGTAGCCGTTGAAGGTTCTTATAAGGCAGTAACTTTTTCACAAAGTTACTCTGATCCGAGATTGTTGGAAGAAGGTTGTTAATGCGATAAGGGTCGTTGTCCAAGAAGATATGCTTGCATAAGTGATAGACAAGTGATGGTAGGCTAGGAACACATGTTTTAGCCGTATTTTGGACTCTAATTACTGCACTTTGAGCTTAAATGATGGTGATTTGCACTTATTACGTGTTTTATGCTTTGTAAGAGATAATTTCGAGTTAAGAAGATGTTCTGAAGCTAAATCGAATAATTTGGAGCTTTGAAGTTTGAGTAAAAGCCCAAGCAATTAAACCGGGATCACGTCCGGGGCTCGTGGATCGGTGTTGCATATGAAAGTTGGTAGAAAGAACAAGGGCTAGAGCAAAATGTACTAGTATGTCGCATAAGGCATGGCATGGAGCGACACATTAGTATAAAAGTTCCTCAGAAATTTTAGGAGTTCAAAGGCTTGTAGTTTTTGGGTCTGACAGAAAAATACACTAGTGCAATGCATAGTATGTGGCATAGTGCGACACATTAGTACAATTTTTTTTCTAGACAAGCTAAGTTCAGAGAGTTTACAACCGAGCCAAATGCACAAATGCGACGCACCCTGCGTAGCACTGTGCGACTCATGAAGTGTAAAAAGTTTGCAGGTTTTCCCACCGGCTCAAAGAGGGTAGTTTCATCCGGGTTCGTTCCTACTTCGTATAAATATGCTTGAAGCATGTTTTTGAAGGGACTTTTGACCTACGGAAGATTGAAAGAGCATTAGAGACTCAAAGCACAAGGATTCATCATTCTTTCCTCAACTCAACACCCGAGTTTGGATTGAATTCATGTTTTCTTATTATTCAACTTTATTTGTGATGACTTCCTCCATGAATATGGAGTATCTTACCTTATGATTTTACGGATATGGTATTTTGATTTATATTTATGAATTTTAACTCTAGCTCTTTGCTTGAATTCGTGTATGGAGTTTTGAATTGATTGCAACTTTATTCACCAGTTTATTTAATCGAAAGAGGAAAATTTTGGTGATTATCTTTGCATTATTTTATTTGATTTAATTAAGTGATTCTTTTAAGTAATCGAAAGAGCTTGTTGAATTGTTGATTAAATCAAGTTAGGAGAATATTCAAAAGACGTTTTCCTGAAGAATAATCCATAAACGCATGCTTGCATACGTTCATAGTGCTTATTTTAGTTCACCTCGTAGAGTTAAGATTTAATCGAGAGAGGAGTCTTGACTAACGTTTGAACTAATCATTGAGTGAATTCATGAGAATCATTAGAACTTTAGAGTGAATTGAACTAGAGTTAGATCTCAAATAGCTATCTTACATCTATCCTATTATGACCCTTATTTCTCCCATTGATATTTTAATGTTGCTCAACTCTTGTTTTCCAGAGATCAATTGTTAATTATTTTAGTTTCATAGTTAATTTTACTTATTACACATCCTAACCAACGTGTTAATCATTCTGGATAGCGTTAAGTTAGAAATTAATTGAACATTGTTTAAATCCAATCCTTGTAAAGACGATAATCTTAACTATACTATCTTTGGCTAGCGAGCATTAATTTCGTGTTGTGTTTTGTGCTCGTCAAAATTTGGCGCCATTGCCGGGGATTGGCAATCAATAGTGTTCAAAATATATTTTGCTGCTAATTTGGAATTCTTTTTTTTTTAATTAGTTGACTTGGTTTCAAGATTTATTTTTGTAGCACCTGACAAGTGCTAGGGAGAAAGCTTGAAGAAAATAGTCCTGATGTTTAACTCAAGAGATGTGAAGATGGAGCACAACCAACCTATGAAAACGACTACAGAGTTAGCAACTGAAAATTATCACAAGTATGCTATTTACTTTAAATGTAGGGGAAAGCACCTATGGGTTGACTATCAAGCATGTAAGTATTCTTCCTATGGTTCATCTTTTGAAAAGTCTCACTCAGTTTCTACTCCTTACAGGTATGAGGTTTCATATGGCCACAATCTTGACTTTCGATGGAACGAATATTCTGATTATGATGGGAACGAAAGCGAAGTGAGACAACCACCTCAAGAAGAGAATGGTATTTTAGACAAACTTATGAGTAAGTTCTTGAACAGTGTTGAAGAGAGATTTATACAAAATGATGAAGCCATTAAGAACCTAACAACATAAGTTAGTCAAATAATAAGTATACTTTCACAAAGCTCATTGCATTGTAATGGTGAACATACAGAGGAGATACCCTGTGAGAATGAGCCTACCCAAGAGGATGAGCATCCACAGAGAGAACTTGCCACTCTGCAAGAACACTCTGATTCAATTGAGATGACTGAAAATGAGGCTTTGGTTGATTGTGAAGCAATAAAAGAAGAGTTCAAACCCTCATCCACCTTTCCACATCTACCACATTTAGTAGAGGAGAATGAGAAAGAATTGGTCTTGGACATACCGGAGGAATATTCACATGACCTTTCTTATATTTTTGCTTATTCTAACCTTAATCATGCGGATTATATTTTTGGAGATTTGCAGGAAGATGCATGGATTGATCGTGTAAAGGAATGCAGGAACAAGTTGAGGATGATCTTGCAAGAATAATTCACCGCTCAAAAAGAGGTCAAGAAAGAAAGAAAAGAGCGGATATTGCAGATATATTCAGATGACTTTGTCCTGATGAGCTCCATAAAGAATCCCAAGGAGCGAAAACCAGGATGAATTCAGAATTATGGGTGGAGTTCATAAGTTCTCCGAAATGGAAAACATTAGGGGAGTTCCTTAACCTCTTATTTTTACTTTTATTTCATGGGGACATGACACAATTTAAAGTATGGGTGGAGGATGTAAATATGTACATGTATGTTTGTTTTCTTGTGTTTTGTTTGGAATTGTTTTTTGACTTTTTTCGACGGTGGATTTCCTCCACTGTCTTCTTGTGGGATCAAAGTCGAATTTTATTTTTCTTAGGTAGTGTAACAATTTTCACTTAGTTTTTATTTATGTCGCAGTTCTTTTCCAAGGGTTTTGCTTGAACCGAGTGTAGTTAGTTTTTCTTTTATTAGGAACAATGAAGTCCTGTGCTAATGGTATTAAATGGAGATGACTTTTCTTGACTTTGTTATGCCTTGAGAGTAGTGAGTGCCTTAGTAGTGACGCCTAGGCTAAGTTCTTGTCTCATGTATAAGTGCCTGAATTTGGTTGATTTTGATGTTACTTAACTGCTTTGACTAGAAAGTAAGGATAGATCCAGTCCTAAGTGAGTTATGTGCTAATGTGTGTGTGAGTTTTTTGTTGATATTCTATGCATGTCAGTTGATATCTAGAACTTGCCCTATGTGTTTGCAAAGCGAAATAACAGTCTTGTTCAATTTAGGAAGTGATATAGGCATTTCTTTGTTGAGCCATTTATATGTTTATGACCCGCCTAACAGTTGCATATCCTAGTAGCCCCTTTGCACCCGTAATCCTACTTCTTTGGCAACTATACTACAAGTCTGATCCATTTTGTTTGAATTTACTATCTGTTTGAACCTTTTACCTCTCTTGAGCACTTGAATTTGTTATGACCTTGTAAAAGCTAAGTTGAGGTATGGTCATGTTCTTGAGTGAAACTATTGAAAAAGGAGAAAGGTGAATTATTTGAAAAATTATGAGAGCCATTTGTAGGGAATTGAAAATAAATGAGTTTTCTTGAAAAGAAAAAAAATCAAAACTTAGAAAAGAAAACAACTGATTCATTGCTGGTGGTAATTCTCATCGTGTCTATGCTTAAAGAAATTGAGAGCTTGATGCTATTATGTGTGGAGGTTGATGTTTGGTTCAACACAAGTGTGAGGTTTAAATTATTTATGTACATATATTAAAGTTCTTAGGGAGGTGTAGTTACTATATTCAAATGTATCCTACCCGCCTCGCAGCCTACATTACAACCAAATAAAGTTCTACTTGATCTTTTACTGAATGGGATCAATTAGTAGAGTATGATACTACGGGCAAGCATACAGTGCATCTTCTGTGGCACATGAATTTTACTTCTGAGAGTGAGTGAATTCGTTTTATCTTGAGTTCCTATTTGTTCTTGAATTTTATTGTGTGTGGAACTACTCTCTATCTTTGGTGTGAGTGCACATGATTTACGAAGGAAAGGTAATATCTCTGGCCTCTGAGTTAGAGTAAGTGAGTAGGTTTTTGAAATACGTGGCGCGTGTGAGTCAAGTCTTGAGACTAGGATGTTATGATAGGGTGCTTAGTCTGCTTTAAATATTCTTGGAATGATGCGTTAGGGAATTTGTCCAATGACAAGGTCGTCTCTATGGGAAGTGTAGTTTGATTGATCGAGGACGAGCAATAGTTTAAGTGGGGGGTGTTGATGATAGGCTAGGAATATGTGTTTTAGCCGCATTTTGCACTTTAATTACTGCATTTTGATCGTGTTTGAGCTTAAATGACGAAGATTTGCACTTATTACATGTTATATGTTTTGTAGGAGATGATTCCGAGTTAAGAAGATGTTCTGGAGATAAATCAAATAATTTGGAGCTTTGAAGTATGAGTAAAAGCCCAAGAAATTAAACCGGGATCGCGTCTGGGGGTCGTGGACCGACGTTACATACAAAAGTTGGAAGAAAGCACAATGGCTAGAGAAAAATGTACTAGTGTGTCGCATAATGCGTGGCATGGAGCGACGCATTAATATAAAAGTTCGTCAGAAATTTAAGAAGTTCAAAGACTTGTAGTTTTTCGGTCTGACAGAAAAATACACTAGTGCGACACATAGCGTGTGGAATAGTGCGGTGCATTAGAACAAAATTTTGTCAGACAAGCTAATTTCAAAGAGTTTACAATCGAGCAAAATGCACTAATGCGACGCATCCTACGTAGCACCGTGCGACGCATGAAGTGTAAAAAGTTTACAGGTTTTCCCACTTCGTCTCAAAGAGGGTAGTTTCATCCGGGTTCGTTCCTACTTGGTATAAATACGCTTGAAACATGTTTGAAGGGACTTTTGACCTACGGAAGATTGGAAGAGCATTGGAGACTCAAAGCACAAGGAATCATCATTTTTTCCTCATATCAACACCCGAGTTTGGATTGAATTCGTGTTTTCTTATTATTCAACTTTATTTGTGATGACTTCCTTCCTCCATGAATATGGAGTAGTTTACCTTAGGGTTTGACGGATATGGTATTTTGATTGATATTTGTGAATTTTAACTCTAGTTCTTTGCTTGAATTCGTATATGAAGCTTTGAAGTGATTGCAACTTTATTCACCGGTTTATTTAATCGAAAGAGGAATATTTTGGTGATTATCTTTGCATTGTTTTGTTTGGTTTATTTCAGTGATTCTTTTAACTAATTGAAAGAGCTTATTAACTTGTTAATTAAATCAAGTTAGGAGAATATTCGAGAGACGTTTTTCTGAAGAATAATCCATAAACGCATGTTTGCATATGTTCATAATGCTTATATTAGTTCACCTTGTAGAGTTAAGATTTAATCGAGAGAGGAGTCTTGACTACACGTTTGAACTAATCATTGAGTGAATTCGTGAGAACCATTAGAACTTTAAAGTGAATTGAACTAGAGTTAAATCTCAAATAGCTATCTTACACCTATCCTGTCATGACCCTTATTTCTCCTATTGATATTTCAGTGTTGCTCAACTCTTCTCTTGCTGTGATCAATTGCTAATTATTTTAGTTTCATAGTTAATTTTAGTTATTACTCATCCCAACCAACGTGTTAATCATCCTGAATAGCGTTAATCTAGAAATTACTTAAACATTGTTAAATCCAATTCTTGTGGACAGATAATCCTAATTATACTATCTTTGGCTTGCGAACATTAATTTTGTGTTGTGTTTTGCGCTCGTCAACAAGAGTCACAAGATTTGTGTAGTCCTTGGAACTGTAGGAGTCCTAAAAAATGAGAATTTGACTATGCATAGGACTCCCAAAAGATCTCAGAGCCTAGTGAACTTAAATACTTTCCTGATGGATTGAGGACACTATCCTTTTGAACGTCAACAACATTTTCAACACTCAAGTCGATTACTAGTCTTAGTGCTTTTCTTAAGTCTTCTAGTTAATGTGTATTAGGAAATCGAGTTATAATCAAGTTATCATTTGATAATATGTTAGTTTGAGTAAGTGTTTGAGTGTGCAAGTTAGAGCAACTTGTAATTCATTCAAATAGTTGAAGTAGGAGAATTATGGGGGTATTGATTTACATGTCTTGTAATCAATACATTGGCTCATTTTGTTCTACTCAAGTTGAAGTTAAAATCTTTCGTACTAGGTTGTGGTTTTTGCACCTTTGAGTCAGGTGAATTTTCGTGTAAAAATTATTGCCTTTGTTTTTACTGTTTATTCTGTTTACGCTTAAGGAGTAAGGCAAAGAACCTAGTTATTTAGTTAATTTAGGAAGACACTCAAACTAACAATTGATATCAGAGCAGGTTCTCTCACATGTGGTTAACACCTAGAGAGATTTTAGAAGCAAAATGAGTGCCCCACCTGGAATTAACGAAGGATAATCAACTACTAGACTACCTCTATTCAATGAAAAATACTACAATTGGTGAAAGACAAGAACAAAGGATTTCCTAACGGCTGGGGACTATGAACTATGGACAATAGTGAATCGAGGACCAGTGACTCCTACCAAATAAAATGGGCAAAATGAAACTGTTCCTAAAGACCCCTCTAAATTTGTGGCAGCAAATTAATGATGGAAAAGAATGTAAAGGCCAAGAAGACCCTCATCTATAGAATTGGTCCTGATGGGTACAACAAGATATATGCATGCTCTAATGAAAAAGAGATTTGGAATGACCTTTAAATTTCTCATGAAGGAACAAATCAAGTGAAGAGATCAAAGATTGAGCTGTTTATGAGGAATTATGAGCTCTTGTCTAAGAAGGGATCTAAACCTATCCAGTAAATGATGACTAGTTTTACATAATAACAAATGATTTGAAATCACTTAGAACAATATTCACTTCTGAAAAATTGGTTAACAAGGTTTTAAGGATTCTACCGGCTTCATGGGAATCAAAGGTCATAGCCATCCAGGAAGCAAAGGAATTGGATAAGATCTCACTGGACGAATTGATTGGAAACTTAAAGACCCATGAGATGAGAATTCCGGAATTGTGCATGGAGAAACCAAAGACAGATAAGGCCTTGGTTCTTAAGGCATCCGAAGAAGACGAATCTGACAATGATGAACTCAACGTAGTACTTACTAAGTTCAAAAAGTTCATGAAGACTACCAAGAATGCATCTAAGAGAGAAAACAGAGGCAAACCTAGGCAGATTGACAAATCTTCATACGATGGATGTTACAAGTGCAACAAGTTTGGTCACATGGTCAAACAATGTCTAATATGGGAAATCAAATAAAAGCAAGAAAGAGCATAAAAAGAGGGCGAGGCTATAAGTTTTTATGCTGTGATAGATGCACACAAGGCAGTTGAGGCCGAACCTCCTGTACAACTACGAATGCACATTGGAAGACCTCCTCTGTTCGATGGACACCACTATGATGAATGGAATATGTGGATGAAAGTGTTCCTTCAGGCCACTGATTTTGATCTGTGGATAACTGTTAATCATGGACCAATTAACACTATCAAAGTGGATAGTGACGGAAATAAAAGTATCAAAAGAAAAGAAGAATATGATGCTGAGGATCGTCAGATGATCCAGAAAAATGCTAAGGCGGATGGTCTGCTCTATAGAAGTCTACCAAGGAGTGTTCTCTACAAGGTGTCCTCTTGCATCTCTGATCATGATATATAGAGGACGTTGGAGGCTAATTTTGTAAATGAAAACATTGAAGTTGCCCTAATGGCAATTGAAGAAAGATAAACTGAAGAGAAAGTGATAGGAATGATGACCATGAGCGACTCAGAGGCCAAAGATGAAAATAACCAGGTGATTATTTCTAATCTGAAAGAAAATATCAATGATATGTCCAAAAAACAATTAATGGCCATAATAGTGACTATGATGAGTGAGATGGATAGGTTAAGTGCTAGAAATGACCAATTAATAAGCAATCTCTCATGTGTTAATCTTGACTTTAAGAAGCTTGAATCCGATAAAGCTGATCTTCAATGACAGTTTAAAGACCTTAGGAACCAGGTTCTTAAGCACCTTCAAATAATGAGCATCAATCTTCTTCACATAGAAAGGGAATGATGAGTGATTTGCAAAACGATCTTGAAAAAGAACTGATGGAGTTTAAGATGGTTTTTGTGATGCTGACTGCAGGAATTAAGTACTAAAAGAGAATGTGAAAAGGCAAAGTATAAACTATCTAGGCTAAGCAAGTGGCATAGATCCTCAGATGCACTAAACTGACTAAATAAAAACTACAGCACTGACAAATCAGGAATTGTTTATAGGAATCCTGAACCTAAGTTTGATCCCAAGTATGTAGGAATTTCTGACAATAAGATGTGCCCTCACTGTGGGAAGGTAGGACACCTAAGAGATACTTGTCCTGCCATTGCTTAGTTCAAAAATAACTTTGGGCTAACTAAACATATGGAGAAGTAAGAAAAACCCACAACCAATTCCTTTATTCAAACTAAGTGGATTAAGGTTAATAAGAAAAAGACTATAAACACTCTCCCCTTTTGGGCAAGAAGAGATTTGATTCATCTTTTTGTTTTTAAAACAAAAATGGACCCAAGCTTGTATGGGTTCCCAAGACTAACTTGTGATTTTTGTTGCAGGCTAAAGTGAGAGGAAGCAATCAAGACTGGTATCTGGACAGTTGATTCTCAAGACATATGACTGGTGAAAAGAAAAACGTCCTTTCAGTGACAACCTTCCAAGGAGGGAGTGTGTCATTTGGAAATGGGAAAAAGGAAAAATAATAGGCATTGGTAAGGTTAGTAAGTCACTCTATCATGCTATAGAAGATGTGTACTATGTATTTGGTCTTAAAGATAATCTTCTCATCATTTCTCAAATATGTGATAAAGAGAATGAGGTAAAGTTTAATTCCAAAATCTGCATTATCAGTAAGCTGGATACTGATGAAATTGTTCTGAAAGGTAAGAGACATAACAATGTCTACAAGATATCTATTATGTCTCTTCCTCAGAGTGAGCATACATGTTTAAGTGTAGTGTAAGATGACCCACTATTATGGCGTAGAAGACAGGGACATGCCAGTCTATCTCAACTCAGCAAGCTGGCAGCAAAGGACCTGGTCTGTGGTCTACCAAAAGTTGAGTTCACATCAGACAAAGTATGTGATGCTTGTGTCAGAGGCAAACATGTAAGGTCATCCTTTAAATCCAAACCCCTGAAACTCCTTCACATGTACCTATGTGGACCAATGAGAGTTAAGAGCAGGGGAAGGAAGAAATATGTGTTTATAATTATTGATGACTACTCCTGGTACACATGGACCTTTTGGAATCTAAGGATGAAACCTTTGATGTTTTCTGTGTGTTTGTCAGGATGATTCAATAGAAACTGGAAGTGTTGTTTCAAGTATAAGAACAGACCATGGGAATTAGTTTGAAAACTCTAAATTCCTTGAGTTTTGTAGCACTCATGGCATTGATCACAACTTCTCTGCACCCAAAACTCTACAACAAAATGGTATTATGGAAAGAAAAAATAGATCTTTAGAAGATATCGGCAGGACCATGCTAATTTCCAGTGGACTACCTAAGAGTTTTTGGATGAGGTAGTCAATACTGCATGTTACTTGTTAAACAAATGCATGATCAGATCCATTATTAAGAAGACTCCCTATGAGTTACTTCGAAGAAGAAAGCCCAACATCACTCACCTAAGAGTCTTTGGGTGCAAATATTTTATGCACAATAATGGCAAAGAAGCTCTAGGAAATTTTGATGACAAAAGTGATGAGAGAGGTTTTCTGGGCTATTCACCACATTGTAAAGCTTACAAGGTATTTAATAAAGAACTATGTGTGCTGAAGAAAATATTAATGTTATTTTTGATGAATCGAACAACATGGTTGAGAAAGGTTTCTAGGATGAAGATTATGATAAATGGCTCAATGATGAAGGAACTTCTGCGAAACTTGAACCACAATCTGAAAGGGGATCAGGGAACCTTGAGGGAGATGAGAGTGATCAGGAAGAAACAGAAAAAGAGAGAATTACACTAATTAATACTCAAACAGGTGAAGCTGCAATTACTGACCCTGGTCCTTTGGGTCACTCCCAACCTAAACCATCTCTAGGTATGCAAGTTAGGCCATGGAAACATCAAAGCTCAGACCCCCTTGAGAATATCATCTCTAATCCAAATGCTGGAGTGCAAATAAGGTTATCTCTAAGAAACCTGTGTGCACCCACTACATTTATCTCACAGATTGAGCCTAAAAGCATAAAAGAAGCCTTAAAGGACCCGGATTAGATAATAAACTTGCAAGAGTAGCTAAACCAGTTTGAGAGAAGCAAGGTATGGCACCTGGTGCAAAGACCCAAAAACAGAACAGTCATAAGTACCAGATAGGTGTTCTGAAATAAATTGGATGATCAAGAAAATATCACAAGGAAAAAAGCAAGACTGTGATTCAGGGGTACAATCAAGAAGAAGAAATTGACTATGATGAGACATTTGCTCCTGTAGCCATATAGAAGCTATAAGAATGCTAATTTCTTTTGCTACAAATATGGAATTCACTCTGTATCAGATGGATGCGAAGAGTGCATTCCTGAATGGTTACCTAAAGGAGGAGGTGTTTGTTAAACAACCCCCTGGTTGTGAAAGTGAACAGTTCCCTGACTATGTCTTCAAGTTAGACAAGACCTTGTATGGATTGAAACATGTTTCAAGAGCCTGGTATGAGAGGCTTTCAAAATTTCTCTTAATCAATAACTTTGTAAGAGGTAAGTTAGACAACAAACTGTTTCTGAGGAACAAAGGAAAAACTTTTCTGATTGTGCATGTGTATGTAGATGATATTATCTTTGGAACTACTAATGAAGCAATGTGCGGAATTTGTTGAAATGATGGGGAATGAGTTTGGAATAAGCGTGATGGTTGACTTAAATTTATTTTTGGGGCTACAGATCAAACAAACACATACTGGAACCATGATCCATCAACAAGAATGCATCAAAGAACTGTTGAAACTTTTTTAACATTGACTCTTCTAAGTCAATTGACACTCCTATTGCCATTGCAACAAAGTTGGATCTTGATGAAGAAGGGAAAAGTGTAGAATAAAAGTTGTTAGAGGAATGGCTGGATCACTGTTGTATCTCACAGCAAGCAGGCTTGATATTGTGTTCAGTATGGAACTATGTGCAAGATTTCATGCAAATTCCAAAGAGTCTCATTTAAAAGTTGTCAAAAGAGTACTCAACTATATTAAATGGATTCTTGATTTGTGTGGGAACAAAGAAGCAAAACTCAGTGACTTTATCTACAGCTGAAGTAGAATATGTGGCAACAACATCTTACTGTGCTCAATTGCTATGAAAAAGGCATAAACTCAGGGACTATGGTATTTTTGTTGATTGTGTTCCTATTTTTTGTGGCAATAACAATACCATAAATATTGCTAAAAATACTTGTCAATATAATAGAACCAAGCACATTGATATCAGACACCACTTTCTCAGAGATAATGTTAAAAAACCAAATATCTCAATCAATTTCTGTAAAACTGAAGATCAAATTGCTAACATTTCACTAAGGAACTAAGTAGCGACCACTTTGAAAGAAACATAGTAGAATTGGAATTAATCAACACCCTAAACTAGGTTGAACCCCCATGATTGTCAACTACCAATGCACCTGTATCTGTCTCTCAAATCACCTCCAAACCCACTAAGGTCAAGGCTACTTCAAGCAAATCAGTAAAGAGTGGCGAGGTAGTGGTTCGTGCTCAATCAAAACTTGTTGTTCTAGTCTCTGCTACTGAGGTTTTCCTGTTGGAAAGTTTTGCACCCATAAGTGACACACCACATATAGAGTGTACTACTGTAAAAAAGGAAGTTGTAACTCATGCCAAAAATATGTATATCACTGATAATATACATATAGTTGAGGGGAAAGAGAAAAAGAAATAGAGAATAAAGAAGGTTCTGATGGCAATTCTTATAGTTGGACTGATGATGAGGAAGTTCATGGGAAGGGAGAAGAAGCTAAGCAGAAGGAAAAGCAGGTGCAGGAGAAAGCTCGTAGTATTGATAAGAAAAAGAGTGAGAATGAGGAGGAATCAAGTGAAGAAAAAGAGAGTAAGGTAGAAGAACAACTAGGTGAGCAACTGGGAGATTCTGTAGAAGAAGAAAAAGAAAAGTGAGGGAGAAGGTGACTCTGAGAGTGAGGGTGATGAAGATGAAAAGGAAAGTGAAAGTGAAAGTGAGGGCCCTGAGTCTGACAGTGAATGGGAGAATGCCAGTGAGGAATCTGAAGGTTCTATGTCTATTGGAATACAATCATAGCCCTTTAGAGGAACTTCATAAAGAGGAAAGGATTGAAGAACCTAGGACTTCGTTAACTTCTTTTGTTGGAGATGAGGAGGTTGAAAGTGATGAGGATGATTTGCCCTTAACTGAGGTAGGGAACAAAGGTAAGAAGGCCTCTCTAAAATCTACAAAACCAGTTCTCCAAGCAAGAAAGGAAGTGGATCCTCCTGCTAGGACTCCTCTCACCAGGACTAAAAGAAAAGTTGTTGGTGAATAGATGATCAAGGAATCTAGGGGTGACAAGAAAACAAGAAAGCAAATTCTTGCTGCTGAACCTGTAGTTGAGTTGGATAAAGAGGATGAACCCGGTCCTTCTCTGCAAGCGAAGAAATCACTAATGAAAAGGATTGCTGCAAAACCACCAAGGCAACTCCCACCCCTTAGAATACTAGCAAAGGGAAGAAGAAAAGGGCTGTGTTTGTTGTGTTGAATTGGAAGAATAGAAAAGTGCTGAATTGGAAGATACTTGCAAATACAGATGAGCATGGTATGGCCCAGTTGGTTAAATGATTGACCTGCAGGGATAGACACATATGTTTGTTAAAACCTTTCCCCCTGTATGTGTCCCTGCTGAGGTTGACTTTTATGAAAATTTCTGGTTTGATGGCAAGGTAGTAAAGAGTTCTGTGAGAGAATTTGATATGGAGTTTGATGCTGAAGAGCTTGGGCTGCTACTAAACATTCCTTACCTAGGGTTTGACAACTATATGAAGAAGAAGTGGCATGCAATTGACAATGATGTGGACACAAGCATTGTGGTCACCAGAAAGTTATCCCAGAAGTTTTAGCTGGATGTTCCCCAGAAGGTATACAAAACTGACATGACTCCATTTCACAAACTGTTGTTTCACTTTGTGAACTCATGTATTATGCAGAGATCTGAGAGGAGGTATGAGACTACCCTGCTTCATATGACTGCAATGGAATTTCTGGATACAGGTAGATCCATAAACCTTCCCAGCCTGATGATTCAGCATATGGCAAGGGCTGCAGACACCTACAAGATTGATCATGCCATGCCTTATGGTTTCATGCTAACTGAGCTATTTTATAAGCTCAATATAGCTTTTCCTGAGCTGAAGTTTGGGAACCACAATGATGCTATGGATGCTGTTACACTCAAGCAATGTGGTTATGCTGAGATCAAGGCTAGAGGGGCCACTGGTTCTGCTATTTTACCTGGGAGCAGCATGGCAACTAAACTCTCTAAAAGGTTGGAATTTGCTTAGAGAATATAAGGATGAGCTAAGAAAGGAAACCAAAAAACTTAGGGAGGATCTAAGAAAAGGCATAGAGGCCCATGTGCAACATATTACCACCCTTGTGAAAGCCTTGACCCCCTCCTCCTCTCACCCTGGATTCTGGTCCTTTACCCCTTATCCCCAATCTATTTTGTTAACTTAGTGGTGCATCTTTTTGGTTATTATACTTCTGAGTAGGTTGCAGGATGTTTCAGCTTATTTTTATTTTAATATTTTTGTTCAAGGCACTAGGCTTAATTTGGCACTACTTAATGAACTCTCTTATGTTGTTTAGCTGCTTCTCACATAGTTTTTATCATCATCATAGTTTGGTTGTCTTGATATTTCCTGTTCTTGTTGTTGCACCCAAGTTTGCACGAGTCAAACATGATTCAACTAGTGGTTTCCCTATTATGGCCAAAAGAGAGCCGTCACCTAATATTTAATGGTATACTAGGGTACCTATTCAGTTGTTAAATCATTATTCTATTAGTCTTCTAACCAGTGAGATTTGGGTAAGGGTTCTTGTTTTCTAAGGGGAAGGTGTTAGGCACCCCCTAGAATCTATCTAAGGTAGCTCCATAGGACTTAGACTAGGTTTAGGGAGTTAAATGTCTATATTCTACTTACTTAGTACTTAAAAGTGTATAGCTTACTCTATGTCTTGTTTAAAGCTTATCATTTGAATAATAATATATATATTCTTGAAAAGAGGGTATATTTTTCATTTATAAAAGTCTTTAAAAATGTCTACATGATTGAAAGAATTTTGGAAGTATATCCATAGTGTTTATATTTGTAAATGTCATGAAATGTGACTAGATTTAAAATATTTTATATTTGGAACGATGTGGCTATTTGTGTAATTCTAGTATAATGAGGGCTATTGGAGAAATGGGTTTAGATATACCTTAAGACTCATTTTGAAATTTTACATCCAAGTTTAAAAGAAAGATTATTGAAGTATTCTTTGGTTGCGACTATGTTCATTTTGTTTGTAAATAATTGTCTCGGAAATTATTTTCTCAATTTTGGGGTTTTAAAGAAGGGGAGTTGCTTGCTTTTCAAATCTATCTTACGCTTCAAAGAATTTGGTGAAAATAGTTAGTGTGAATGAACGTAAGAACTGTATAGCGTAAGTAAGTAATTAAGCATATTGAAGTTATCTAACCAGCATAAGAACAATGATTTTCTTTTAAATTATTTATGGTTTTTAGCTTGCCTAGGTTTTTAAAAGGATTAAATAATAATAAAGACATTTAATCAACATTGTTAGTATCATACACACACACACACACACATATATATATATATATATAAATAAAAATTCTATTTAAATGATAGAAGAGTAAAGGGGCTGGACTCAGAGTTTGGGCCCAAGAAATGTCAGGCCTAGGCAGACATCGAAACAACAACAATGACTTTGGACTCTAGGTTGGAATTTGGGCCTCAGTTCTAGAGAACTCATCATGCCCAATTCGATCACATGTGCAAAAGAAAAGAAGATATTAGTGATAAGGCCCAATATAACACTTAAATATAAATAAGACCAATGTAAGGCCCAAATAAAACTATAACAAGTGTTGTGATTAAGGATGCAATAAAGCTAATTAAAGTCCAATAGAGTAAACAAAATAATATTCACAGTGAAGCCTTTCCTTCATTTAGCAATAATCCTAAAAATATTAATAAATATCAATGAATAAGAGCTTAAGGTAAAATCCCATTCACGGACAAGACACCCTTTAGATCCCTAGCACTTTAGAGTTCGCAAGGGTCTCACGGACCCCGAGTAGTGCTTCTGTTAAGGAGGGCATTTTAATCCATAAACTAGGTCCTACTTTTAAATACCCTTAACCATTCACACTCACTCTTCCCTATAGGTTTAAATGCCAATGAGGCATTCACTATAACATCTAATGTAATAGTAGCAATAACATACAGATTCAAGTATGTATACCTGTCACGACCCCACTTCTCCGCTTTAGAATGTCATGATGGCAACTAGTCTCTAAGACTAGGTAAGCCCAACACATGCTGATTATTAATGAAATTTAACTAACTTAACTACAATACATTAAATAATATCTGTAACAACATAGCTGCACCAACATTAGTTGCATAACTTCAAAACTAGTAGTACAAGTCACAAGATTTTCTAAGATTCACTAGTAATAACAATACATCATTGTTCCGGAGTAATGTGAAACAATGGAAATAAAATACAACAGAAGGTGACTTAGGAGCCTGCGAGCGTCAACATGTATACCTTGAAGTCTCCAGCCGCACAGACATGAGTCTCAATCCAACTTGATCAAAATACCTAGATCTACACAAAATGTGCAGAAGCGTAGCATGAGTATACCACAGCAGTACCCAGTAAGTATCGAGCCTAACCTCGGTAGAGTAGTGACGAGGCCAGGTCAAGATACCTACCAGACATGTAAACATGTACAGGATATAACATAGATCTAACAAGGAAAAGACGTCAATGTAAGACCAACAAAAGAAGAATCACAAATTTACAATCAACAGTGAAAATAATAAGAACGCGAATAGCAACAAGAATAACTAGGTAATAAAGTAACACCATAGTTAGGATACAGATATATTATGAATAAACTCAAGTATGGGGAACCAATGACAACTCAATCCATCCAATCGTACCGAATGCACAAGTCACAACATGATCTACCTGAGGTAACACTCCTCGTAAATCTCAAATCATAAGTCGCAACTTCCAAATCTTACAAGCATGGCACCGTGTGCCTAGATTTTTCCCAAATCACTTTCACATGGCAAATTTCACGTGCTATCATGCGAAAATGAGTTTAGTTTTGAAATCATTTGGGCAAGAAAAGTAATATTTTTAAGTAAAATAAAGCATTAGATAAGCTACTGAATTAAATATAAATTTTTTAAATTAAAATATAATTACAATTTTTGGGTAAAGTAAAAACATCATATATGGTAAGGAGTTTAAGTTGAAAAATCAATTAAAGTGAAATATGACAACTATTAAGAATAGTAAAGTACCGAATGAAATGATGAGTTTTAACTTAAGAGTCACATAAGGTAAGAAAGTTAATAATTCTTTTATTTAAATCCGTTATGTTACGAATAACTCAGAAGGATATGAGAGGTATTTGATTCCAATGGCCTTGTTATAGTATCTTAAAGCTAAGTGGGGGAGCCAACCGTCTACGATTGGATCGCGTGGTTGTCTGCTTGTGCGGTTTCTGGTTATCGATACATTGGTGGATTATTTATGACTAAGAAAAGAAAATATCAGGGGTAATTCGAGCAAATAACTTGATGAATGTGTGCTATATTTCACCTTATCAATTCATGTGCAGGTTTTGCGAAGACTCAGAGTTTATGCTTCTTGTGGATGTGATGTACAAGGGAAAGAATTCATCCGGTTGCTTCTTTGGGAGTGTTTATGTGCTAACAGAGCATTGTAGTTTGATTATATTCTGCATTAGGTCAGAGTGGTGACTCTCAATAGTGGTTCTGATGGGTTCAAGGATGTAAGCGCGATGTCTAAGGATTTTGGGTTCGTTGTGTGGCTGAAGACCAGGATTTTGCAGTAGAGTGTGAAGAGTACTTGGGGAATTTTCTATGTTATCATTGGGTCTGCGAGGTAGTATTGGAGGAATGGGAGAAGCAATTTCGGATTCGCGAAAGGTCTTTCAGAATAGGTGTACCAGTTGGAGATGCTATTGTGCGCGTGCAGAGGGTATGAGATAATTCATAGATACTGAGACGATATGGTCTCGTGATTCGGGTCACTCAGGATGAGTGCTAACTGAGTTTGTTATGTTTTTGAATATACCTCTTATTATATCTAAGGCAAGTCAAAAGTAAATTAGAAGAAGTTGGGTCGGTTAGTAATGGTTTGAATCAGCATAATTATTTCAATGATCGGTTCCTTCGGCGTGTTAAGTTTTACAGGTGGTTTGTGGTTGTACGTGCGGGCTTGACAACCACCATAATTTGATTGATTTGAGAGGTATTTGATTCCAATGGCCTTGTTATGTGTAAATGGATCCCGGAAAAATTATGGTGGTTTAGATCACAACTTGAGGTTTGTACTTTCTGTGGTTAGGGGAATTCAACTACGTGTTGCAATGAATATTCTGAAATGAGTTAAGTGAAATGGTTCTAACCAATGAAGTGTTTATTCTACTAGTAGTACGGGGGTTTTGATGAATTCTTGTACTCTCTCATAGCAAGATGATAAGTGCAATGAGCGACATGCGAATTGAACGTAGAGGATCAAGTTTGCGGTTCGGTGTTGATAAGAATGTCACGGGCTCGAATGAGCAGGGAAGAATTCAGATGTTCAGAGTAAGCTGGTATTTTCTTTAGTGGCACCTGAGGACGATGTCCTATGTGAGAGGCTTTGTGTATTGATTTGCGGATTCTTGAGTTTCTTTACAGAATTAGTACGGTTGGTGGTATGGATTTGGAGACTTGGCCATCTGGTGCGGAAGGTCATGAGAGCATATCCCAAGGGGATATTTGTATAACTATTACATGTTAGTCACTTAATTGTTAAGGATTTAAACCAAGTATTGATATTCTGGTACTATAGCTAATGTGAGCGTTTATGCCTGAAAGGCGCTCTAGTCATTTGGTTGTGGACCATGGGAGTTTGTTCCGGATTGGACGACTGCTCGAGTGTGTCATGAATAGGCCATGGTATGATCATAATCGTCTTGAGGTCCTTTGGTGGGTCTAATGTGAATGTGTGCTCTTAGTCAGGTCGGATGTGTTCATTCATCATAACACAGTTTATGGAGGATTCTTCGGGCATTGGATGTTATTCCCATCATCAGAGATTCCATGTAATACTATAATGTGCTAGGTGGGTTTTGAGACGGCTTGATATTGGCACATGTGTTATAATCCCGTGTAGTTTGTGGTGTTATATGAGCAGAATAGCTCTCGAGATACATGTCATTTATTGAACCTTAGTCGTGCTTGTGGTTTTGTAGCATATGGCGCTATCTGTCTCCCCTGGGTTATATTATGCACTTGGCGTGCTTGTGGTCGATATTCGAGCATTCATAAGGATAAACATTATGGCTTGATGGGTGTTTCCTTATTGATTGTTGTGTGGATTAGGTGGCACGCCGCCCCGGGTATGTTGTGTGGATCGGGTTACGTGCCGCAATGATGTCATATTCCAATCGGGTTGCACGCTGCAACAATGTCATAGTTGGATCGGGTTGCACGTCGCAACAATGAGATTTTAAGTACGGTTCCTTATACTTATTTGTGTGCCTTATTTCATATTTGTGAGATGGAACCATAACATTGGCATGGCCGTTTCATTTATTATGCGGGCTGGGTAGTTGTTTTTCCAGAGTTCGTTTTTCATAGTGAGTCATATTCGGGTTGTAGCTTGTTCGCACATTGATGGCGTCATATAAAATTTTAGATGGTGTTTGAGTTGGCTTATTGCCCGAGCAATATGTACTGGATGCGACACAATTATTGGACCTGAGATTAGTGCGATCCGAGTTAAGTAGGATATATTAAAAAGAATATATCGTTATTCGTGCAGAATGAGGTAAGGGTGCTAGTCAGGTGAAGAGACCTCATGATTTATTGTTTTGGTAGGTGATTATGAGTTTCTACACATCTCTTTTGTCGTGGCGGTATAGAGAGAGTTGGAATAGGGCTTACATGTATTATAAGACGTATTGCGGGCATCAAATTCATGAAATTCCAGCTATTATGCTCGAAAGATGTTATTATGGGAATATGAATCATGCGGTGCATGGTATGAATTCAACAAAGGTTCATGATCATGTTTTGGTACAGTGTGTAGTGATTGATACAATGTTCGTATGTTAGAATCAGGTTTTGTAAAAGAATTCAGAGGTTGGAATTTGGTTCTAAGGCTTATTGACAAAATAAAAGGGAGGATCTTCAGTCTGGCTTGAGCTAATGAGCTCAACTGGGTTGTGGTGGCACGGGTAGGTGCACAAGGTGTTGAACAATGATTTTTTGGAAACTCCGGATCATCTCTTAGCAAGATCGAGGACGAACGTATGTTTAAGTGGGGGAGAATGTAATGACTCAACCGGTCGTTCGGCTATTTGAGGACTTGTGTAGCTTCACTTCTTGTATGATTACTTGTATGCATAGTCGGAATTGAATTTCGGGAAGTTCAGAGTTGATTCAGATGGAAAATTCGTATTTCAGAAGCTTTGAGTTGGAAGAGTTGACTAAGGTTTAACTTTTGAATAAAAGATCTCGGAATCGGGATTTGAAGCTTTCAATAGGTTTGTATGATGATTCTGGACATGGGCATATGTTCGGGTGGTCTGGGAGTATTTCAGCGCTTATTATGGAAAGTTGGCATTTTGAAAGTTTAAGAATTTCTTAAGTTTGACTTGAAGTGGATTTTGATGTTATCGATGTCCGTTTGGGATTTCGAGCCTTAGAATAGGTTCATATTGTTATTTATGGCTTGTACGCAAAGTTTGGTATCATTCCAGAATGTTTTGATATGATTCGAACGCGTTCATCACAGTTTGGAAGTTTAAAAATTTAAATAAGGATTTTGATCGTCGATTCATAGTTTGAATATTGTTCAGTCTGATTTGAGGCCTCGATCAAGCTGGCATCATATTTTGGGACTGAATGGTATGTTTAGACGGGGTCCCGGGGGCCTCGGGTATGTTTCGAGATGGTTTTAGATCAAGTTTGGGAGCTTTGGATGTTGCTGGTTGCAGGTGCTAGTATTGTGCATCTCTGTAGGGAGGTGATGTACGCGACCACGAAGAAGGAATTGGGGGAGGGGGGGGGATGCTGGTTTGTGCTATGCGATCACGAATTGGGAATCGTGATTGCGGAGAAGGAATGATGGACCAGTGATNAAGGAATGGGGGGGGGGGGGGGGATGCTGGTTTGTGCTATGCGATCACGAATTGGGAATCGTGATTGCGGAGAAGGAATGATGGACCAGTGATTTTGCCTTATGCAAACGCGGGTTTTGGTTCGCAAACACGTAGTTTTGGGATGAAAAGCTTCGTGACCACGTGTGGAGGTTCGTGATCGCTATTGAAGACATTTGGGCAACTGGTTGTTGGCTTTCGCTATCGTGGGGGGATTTTCACGATCGCAAAGGGGAAGGGCATGGGAAAAATGTTTTTAATAACGGGGGTTTGGATCATCTTCATTCCATTTCTTCCATGGGAGCCGACCTTGGAGAAATTTGGGAGCGTCATTATCATCATCAATGAAGAGGTAAGTAATTTCTACAAGTTTTGGGTTAAATATACGAATTTAGGCTTGTAAATTCATGGAATGTTGTAGAAATTGTGGAGTTATTAAAGGAAACCAAAAATTTGTTATTTTTGGACTTTTACAATGAAATTGGACATGGAATTAGGAATAAATTATATATTTGAGTTCGTGATGTTATGGGTAAAGTTTATCTTCAAATAGTTTCAAAATCCGACAAGTGGGCCCGAGGGTTGACTTTATTGGCTTTTCGAGCAGAGTTGGGAAATTATAAATTTGACTTTTCGAGCGGTGCTGGGAATCATTTTAAATTGTTAAATTTTAAGAATTGGAGTATACTTTGATTGATTTGCATGTTGGATGATCAGGGAAGAATTCAGATCTTCAGAGTAAGCTGGTATTTTCTTTAGTGTCACTTGAGGACGGTGTCCTATGTGAGAGGCTTTGTGTATTAATTTGCGTATTCTTGATTTTCTTTATAGAATTTGTACGGTTAATGGTATGGACATGCAGACTTGGCTACCTGGTGCGGAAGGTCGTGAGAGCATATCCCATGGGGAGATTTTGTATAAGTGTTACATGTTAGTCACTTAATTGTTAAGGATTGAAACCAAGTATGGAGATTCTGGTACTATCGCTAATGTGAGAGTTTATGATTGAAAGGTGCTCTAGTCATTTGGTTATGGACCGTGGGAGTTTGTTTTGTATTGGACGACTACTCGTGTGTATCATGAATAGGGCCATTGTGGATCCTTGAAAGGTTATTGGCCCAGTATGGTATGATCAGAATCAACTTAAGGTTCGTTGGTGTGTCAAATGTGAATGTATGCTCTACGTCAGGTTGGATGTGTTCATTCAGCATAGCACAGTTTATGGAGGAGTCTTCGAGCGTTGGATGTTATTCCTATCGTCATCTATTCTATGTAATACTCTAATGTGCTAGGTGGGTTTTGAGACGACTTGATTATTCGCACATGTGCTGTCATCCTGTGTAGTTTGTGGTGTTATATGAGCAGGATGGCTCTCGAGATACATGTTATTTATTACACCTTAGTCGTGCTTGGGTTTTTGTAGCGTATGGCGCTATCCGTCTCCCCAGGGTTGTATTATGCACTTGGCGTGCTTGTGGTCAATATTCAAGCATTTGTAAGGATAAGCATTATGGCTTGATGGGTGTTTCTTTATTGATTGTTATATGGATCGTGTGGCACGCCGCCACAGGTATATTGTTGGATCGGGTGGCATGATGCCTCAAGTATGGTGTGTAGATTGGGTTGCGTGCCACAAAGATATCATATTTGGATCGGATTGCACGCCGCAGCAAAGTCATATTCGAATCGGGTTGCACGCCACAACAGTGAGATTTTAAGTATGGTTCCTTATACTTATTTGTGTGCCTTGTTTTTTATCTCTGAGATTGAAGCATAACATCGGCTTGTTGTTTCATTCATTATGCGGGCTGGGTAGTTCCTTACAAGAGTTCGTTTTTCATTGTGAGTCATATTGAGGTTGTAGCTTGTTGGCACATTGATGGAGTCATATAATATTTTAAATGGTGTATGAGGTGGCCTATTGCCCGAGTAGCCTGTACTGGGTGAGATGCGATTATTGGACTTGAGATTAGTGCGATCAGAGTTAAGTAGGGTTTGTTAAAGAGTAAATATCGTTATTCAGTTCAGAATGAGGTAAGGGTGCTAGTCTAGTGAAGAGACCCTATGATTTATTGTTTTGGCAGGTGGTTATGAGTTTCTACACATCACTTTCGTCGTGGCGGTATTGAGAGAGTTGGAACAGGGCTTACATGTGTTATGAGGCGTATTACGGGCATTAGATTAGTGAAATTGCAGCTATTGTGGCCGGAGGATATTATTATGGTCATGTGAATCATGCGGTGCACAGTATGAATTTAACAAAGGTGTATGATCATGTTTTGGTACAATGTGTAGTGATTGATACAATGTTCGTATGTTAGAAACAAGTTTTGTAGAAGAATTCAGAGGTTGAAATTTGGTTCTAAGGCTTATTGACTAAATAAAAGGGAGGATTTTCAGTCTGGCTTGAGCTAATATGCTCAACTGGGTTGTGGTGGCACGGGTAGGTGCACAAGGTGTTGAACAATGATTTTGGGGAAACTCCAGAGAATCTCTTAGCACGTTTGAGGACGAACGTATGTGTAAGTGGGGGAGAATGTAATGAATCGACCGGTTGTTTTGAGCTCTAGTGCATTGTTCCGTGGTTTGAGGACTTGGGTAGCTTCACTTCATGTATGATGACTTGTATGCATAGTCGGTATTGAATTTCGGGAAGTTTGGAGTTGATTCGGATGTAAGATTCTCATTTTAGAAGCTTTAAGTTGGAAGAGTTGACTAAGGTTTGACTTTTGAGTAAAAGATCTCGGGATCGGGATTTTAAGGTTACAATAGGTTTATATGATGATTCTGGATGTGGACATATGTTCGGGTTGAGTATCAGGTAGTCATGGAGTATTTCAGCGCTTATTATGGAAAGTTGGCATTTTGAAAGTTTAAGAATTTATTATGTTTGACTTGAAGTGGATTTTGATGTTATCGATGTACTTTTGGTATTTCGAGCCTTGGAATACGTTCGTATTGTGATTTATGACTTGTACGCGAAGTTTGGTATCAGTCCGGAATATTTTGATATGATTTGGACGCGTTCATCAAAGTTTAGAAGTTATAATTTTAAAGAAGGATTTTGATTGTCAATTCGTAGTTTGGATATTGTTCAGTGTGATTTGAGGCCTCGATCAAGCTGGCATCATGTTTTGGGACTGGATGGTGTGTTTGGACGGGGTCCCGGGGGCCTCGGGTGTGTTTCGATATGGTTTTAGATCAAGTTTGGGTGCTTTGGATGTTGCTAGTTGCAGGTGCTGATGTTGTGTGTTGCGATAGCGAGGTGATGTACGCGATTGCGAAGAAGGAACTTTGGGGGGGGGATGCTGGTTTTTGCTACGTGATCGCAACTTGGGAACTGTGATCGTGGAGAAGGAATGATGGACCCGTGATTTTGCCTTATGCGAACGCGGCTTTTGGTTCGTGAACGCGTAGTTGTGGGAAGAAAAGCTTCACGATCGTGTGTGGATGTTTGCAATCACGATTGAGGAATTTTGGGTAGCTGGTTGTTGGCTTTCGCGACCGCGAGGTGATTTTCGCGATTGCGAAGGGGAAGGGCCTGGGCAAAATGTTTTTAATAACGTGGGTTTGGATCATTTTCATTTCATTTCTTCCATGGGAGCCGACCTTGGAGTGATTTTGGGGAGCCATTTTCATCGTCAATCGTGAGGTAAGTGATTTGTACAAGTTGTGAGTTAAATATACAAATTTAGGCTTGTAAATTCATGGAATTTTGTAGAAATTGTGGAAGTTTTGAAGGAAACCTATAATTTGGTATTTTTGGACTTTTACCACGAAATTGGACATGGAATTAGGAATAAATTATATATCCCTGTGTTCCAATTTATGTGAACTTATTTCCTTTTTGGTCCGTTCAAAATAGAATGACCCCTTTCTAAATTTGGAAACAATTTAGCTTAAACTTACAATTCTACCCTTAATGAGAAGCTTTTATAACCACACAAATATTCTGGACTCTTTTTGATTTGTTTAGGACCACAAATTTCAAAAGTATTTATTTTTTCTTAAGCTCCATACCGAGTCAAACAGGTTCACATAAATTGGAATGGAGGGAGTATTTGAGTTCCTGGTGTTATGGGTAAAGTTTATCTTCAAATATTTTCAAAATCCGGGCACATGAGCCCAAGGGTTGACTTTATTCACTTTTCGAGCGGAGTTGGGAATCATTATAAATTGTTAAATTGTAAGTATTTGAGTATACTTTGATTGATTTGCACGTTGTTTGACTAGTTTCAATGCGTTTGGCTTTGAGTTGAGGTGTTAGAGAGGCGCTGGAACTGGTTATGGAACTTCGGAGCGAGGTAAATCTTCTGTCTAACCTTGTGAGGGAAAAACTACCCCCTAGGTGATGTAATTGTTATGTACTACTAGTTGTGGGTTCTAAGAACGCACAAGGTGACGAGACTCCATACGTAGCTAAAGCATATTTATGTCCGGGTAAACTTAGGACTTTATCATGTAATATTTGAATTATTTGAACTCATTCTGCTGGCTTAATTAATGAAAATTATAATTGAACCTGATTTAGCAATATATATATATATATATATATATATATATATATATATATATATATATATATATATATATATATATATATATATATATATATATATATATATATATATATATATATATATATATATATATATATATATATATATATATATATATATATATATATATATATATATATATATATATATATATATATATATATATATATATATATATATATATATATATATATATATATATATATATATATATATATATATATATATATATATATATATATATATATATATATATATATATATATATATATATATATATATATATATATATATATATATATATATATATATATATATATATATATATATATATATATATATATATATATATATATATATATATATATATATATATATATATATATATATATATATATATATATATATATATATATATATATATATATATATATATATATATATATATATATATATATATATATATATATATATATATATATATATATATATATATATATATATATATATATATATATATATATATATATATATATATATATATATATATATATATATATATATATATATATATATATATATATATATATATATATATATATATATATATATATATATATATATATATATATATATATATATATATATATATATATATATATATATATATATATATATATATATATATATATATATATATATATATATATATATATATATATATATATATATATATATATATATATATATATATATATATATATATATATATATATATATATATATATATATATATATATATATATATATATATATATATATATATATATATATATATATATATATATATATATATATATATATATATATATATATATATATATATATATATATATATATATATATATATATATATATATATATATATATATATATATATATATATATATATATATATATATATATATATATATATATATATATATATATATATATATATATATATATATATATATATATATATATATATATATATATATATATATATATATATATATATATATATATATATATATATATATATATATATATATATA
This sequence comes from Nicotiana otophora, assembly GCA_000715115.1. NCBI lineage: Eukaryota > Viridiplantae > Streptophyta > Magnoliopsida > Solanales > Solanaceae > Nicotiana > Nicotiana otophora. The sequence goes on along the minus strand of AWOL01S0019086.1, from coordinate 114,908 downwards.
TATATATATATATATATATATATATATATATATATATATATATATATATATATATATATATATATATATATATATATATATATATATATATATATATATATATATATATATATATATATATATATATATATATATATATATATATATATATATATATATATATATATATATATATATATATATATATATATATATATATATATATATATATATATATATATATATATATATATATATATATATATATATATATATATATATATATATATATATATATATATATATATATATATATATATATATATATATATATATATATATATATATATATATATATATATATATATATATATATATATATATATATATATATATATATATATATATATATATATATATATATATATATATATATATATATATATATATATATATATATATATATATATATATATATATATATATATATATATATATATATATATATATATATATATATATATATATATATATATATATATATATATATATATATATATATATATATATATATATATATATATATATATATATATATATATATATATATATATATATATATATATATATATATATATATATATATATATATATATATATATATATATATATATATATATATATATATATATATATATATATATATATATATATATATATATATATATATATATATATATATATATATATATATATATATATATATATATATATATATATATATATATATATATATATATATATATATATATATATATATATATATATATATATATATATATATATATATATATATATATATATATATATATATATATATATATATATATATATATATATATATATATATATATATATATATATATATATATGTGACCGAGCCTTATCATCCTTGAGTTGTTGGCAAGTTACTTGAGAAACGGTAAATGTTATATTCACTTTGTGGTCATATACTATATTATATGCACATGTCTCATAATTCGATAATTTTCTTCCTTTCTTATGGAGCGGGCCGAATGCCTCGGAAGTATAATTGATGTATCTATGTTTCGTGCCACTCGACCCTCGACAATGTACACATTATTCGGGATCTGGCCGTATGACCTCGGCTTAATCGTGCGTTATTTTGCTAGCAGTCCAAACATTCACGAGATTATACTTCCACTGATACCTGGCATTTTATATGGTATTCCTCATTCCTTTGATATTGTCACTTGATTTTTTCCAAGCTGTTGAAATAGGATACGAGATTGAGAAGTTTATATTCTTAAAAGAATTTTGAAAGAATATGTTGGTTACTGTTTTATCCCATTATTATGTGGTGCTTCATATGTGCTTATGATTTATTAAATTGCTTTATTGGACCTCTAGTAAGCGTTGTTATCGTCCCCTCATCACTACTTCTCCAAGGTTAAGCTAGATACTTACTGGGTATGCATTGATTTACGTACTCATGCTACACTTCTGCACTAAATGTGCAGGATCTGATAGGTTCATTTGATGGTCATCTGGGCGTGTAGGCGCAACTGTTGAGGAAAATTTATGGCGAGCTGCTTTTCAGGCTATGTATCGCAGCCCACAGAGTCTCCGACGTACTATTCACTTTATCCTGTCTTATTTACATTCCAGACATATGTTGTATTATTGTTATTGTACTCCCTAGTAAATGCTCATGCACTTGTGGCATCAGGTTTTGGGGGATATTCTAGTTGATGCTTACAAATTCGCATATTATTATCACCTTTTATTTGTATGAAATACTAATTATGTATGTACCGGTGATTTTAAAGGTGTAAATTTTCTTACTTAATAAAATTTATGATTTTGAAAGTAATAAAATAAATAATTAACGTGATAGTCCACTGTTGGCTTGCCTAACGGTGACGTTGGGTCCCATCATGACCTATAGTGGGTTTTGGGTCGTGACAGCTTGGTATCAGAGCTCTAGGTTCACGTGGGTCTCACGATTTATGAGCAAGTCTAGTAGAGTCTTGCGAATCAGTACAAAGACGTTTGTACTTATCTTCGAGAGGCTACAAGTCTGTTAGGAGCACTTCCCTTCTTGATTCCTCTTTGTGCGATTTGATTCCATTGAAGCTTATGCCTTCCTTTCCTTCCCACTCAATCTTATGCGACGTGGAGCGCTTGTTATCAATTGGGCATCGAGGAGTTTTAGTGATACTGTAGACGTGGTGCAGGATGTGCCTCCCTGCGTATTCGGGCAGGTTATTATCACTGCCTTGCAGAAGGGTGTTCTGTCGTTTCAGCCCTGTATCAGTATTTCCTATGGTTTTGGGGCTATGCATAAATTATTATGATGTCCATGCGTTGTTATCCCACAGTGTTGGTGTAATGGTAAGGTGCTTGTTTATGTGTCGAGGTAGTGAATGACTCGAAAGGAGGACGGTTCTCATTTAATTCCAGCGGAGGAAAGACAATTGGACTATGGATGTTCAGCCTTTGGTTGATGGAGTAACAAGGCTTGATATTTTCAAGCGTGGTGGAATTCTCATTTGTGATGTGGTGTCGTTATCCTTGTTTGAACACATTAAGGCTCGTCGGTGTTATGATCTTCTTTGATTTTCCTTTGGGGCAGGGTATTGTGAAATGGTTCCTGAGAAGCGGTTGTCAGAGATGGCAGTGTGTAGTGGTTTCAAAATCGAATCGGTATTTCTAATGCTGATGGCTCGAGAAAGACGATATTCGAGGAGGCTTAGAGTTGGTAGCAATTTATTAGTTCAAGTGCTACAGAGATGGATTTTGATTTGAGGTAGCATTTGGGCAGCGAAGAATGAGGAATGACATGGTGGGGGGTGTATCGCGGTGGTTGAATTGCTAGCAGGTCAAGTATAAAAAGACGAGGTCGAGAAATTTCTTAAAGGAGATGGTTTAACCAAAGTGGGAGTGATAGAGTAACATATAGATTCTTTGGTAGGATAACCATATGCCTTGAGAAACGTTAAGAGTGATTTGGGAATCACGGTGGACAGTGACTAGGTCTACAGATTTTATTTTGGAATGGCGGTTACTGTGCTGAGGAAGGTTGAATATGATAGAAAGAAGTTTTCTTGAAGTGTTTAGGGGTGTAAGAGCTTGATTATCATCATGTGATACAATGTGATTTTGAGTTTGGAATGTATTGTCAAACGTTTAGTTGATGTCAATAGGGAATGAACAGACTTATACAACTGTTAGCCGGGCATGGGCTCAGGAGGGTTTACTAATTTCGTGGTAGTTGTACCCAGTGGAGTGTCTCTGGAAGATGTCGAAATGGAATTCCATAGGTGGGTTTTCTCCTGCGAGCAGGTTAGCAGTTGCGTGATTTTGATGAACTTTCTACGAAGTGTTCTACTTACTACCTGATAGAAGGTCGAATATGCGATTGTCGATGATAATTCAGAATGTTATGAGAAATTTTGCGGGTTTACGGTGCGAGATCATGGTTATTGAGAAGGAGGAATCTTTGCGGGTTCTACATTATGTGATAGGAGCTTAAAGCTAAGTGGGGGAGCCCACCGTCTACAATTGGATCGCGTGGTTGTCTACTTGTGCAGTTCTGGTTATCAGTGCATTGGTGGATTATTTATGACTAAGAAAAGAAAACATCAGGGGTAATTCGAGCAAAGAACTTGATGGGTGTGTGCTATATTTCGCCTTATCGATTCATGTGCAGGTTTTGGGAAGATTCAACTCTAAGGCCAGTTGCCTATACAACATCTTTACTTTCTAGTAGAGTCTCCCTAGTTCAATCAAAATCGAGAATGCTTCTTGTGGATGTGATGTACAAGCGAACAAATTCATCCGGTTGCTTCACTGGGAGTGTTCATGTGCTTACAGAGAGTTGGAGTTTGATTATATTATGTACTATGTCAGAGTGATGACTCTTAATAGTGGTTCTAATAGGTTCAAGGATGTAAGCGCAGTGTCTAAGGATTTTGGGTTCGTTGTGTAGCCGAAGACCAGGATTTTGCAGCAGAGTGTGAAGAATACTTGGGGAATTTTCTATGTAATCATTGGATATGCGGCGTTGTCACGCCCCAAACTGGGGGAGCGCGACCGGCGCTTAACCGAGTGAACTCGACCGAACAAAACTATAAGATTTCTTCTACCCAAACTCATCCATGAATAAGAATAATACATATTTTCGTTAATTAGACAGTAGGGAGATCATGTACACAATACTAAATCATTTCATTAGTTACTTCACTTAATAATTCTAAAACACACACACACACCCCTTTATGGTTCAAAGTGGAAAGTGATTTAATTATAACACAACTTGTTTAACATTCCCAACACCTATATTCAACCCACACGTAGTCTATGGAGCCTCTAAAAATATCAAAGAGTACAATGATGGTGCCGACAACAAGGCTCCGGCTGTACCTCAAAATACAATAACTCATACGAAACAAAAGATGCACAACCCTGGAATGAGACAGAGCTCACCAAGTCAGCTGGGAAGAATGAGCACTACTATCACTAGTCAGTATCCTCCGCTATGGAACCACCTGCACCCATTAAAGATGCAGTGCCCCTGGCAAAAGGAACGTTAGTACATGTCGAATAATACTAGTATGAAAACCAAACACCAATTTAAGAACTCGAAAATACAATATGAACATGATGAACCAAGGTGACAATAGAATAACATAGATAGTCATTTAAACCGAAAAAAGCTTATGAAGAGCTGTCATTAACATTTATAGAATTCAAGATGAGATCCCCTGTAACCATTTTCACAAAAAGCGGCCCCACCGTCTCACCCCAATGTATGCGGGTGGAGGTGTAAACACAATAACAAAACTCTACTCAAGAGGCCCTGCCGCCTCACCTTAATGTATGCGGGTGGAGGTGTAAACACAATACCCAATTTTACACAAAGCGGCCTCTCCGCCTCACCCCAATATATGCGGGTGAAAATGCATTAACGATACCAATACCTACACAAAGCGTCCATGCCTCCTAACCCGTATATATATATATATATATAT
>AWOL01S0019086.1:82945-108292 GCA_000715115.1 Nicotiana otophora | reverse complement strand
TATATATATATATATATATATATATATGGGTGGTGGTGCAACAACAATACCAAAATCATACACAAAGAGGCCCTGCCGCCTCAGCCCAATATATGCGGGTGGAGGTTTAACCCCACTCACATTCTCTACACAATTTGGCATAATAGTTTTTCACATAAATCACGACTTGGAATCATAACACGTAGATACATAATGTATAGTTTGAAACACATCTTCAATTTATAATACAATATCATGAGAGAATTTGAAATACAAATTAAACATATATCTTTGTCACAAAACTTATTCAAAATACTCAACTTGTAATAAATATCTTGGGACTTACAAGGATATTGGGGTTCCAATTCTTAAAGAACAGTTGATCCAACATACCTCAATTGAGCTTCCTTTAAACTTTAAAATGTTCCGGAATTCTTAGCACTTCGATCTATTTTAGAAATATAACAAGTTGGACTAAAGGTAGGAAGATGGTCATGATTCTAGCTCATTTGAGCACATTATCAAATACTAAGGCCCTTTTGTGAAAGATTCCATCATTCCCCAACACATTCTCTACCATTTTTAGGTCACAACCTTCCCACATTCTTTGATAACACATGCATGCAAGATAACAACCCCCACACCCAATAATTGTCTTTCTAATTATCCCCTTTTTAGTAGATTTTCAAAACTAAGAGCTAGGGCATAGATTCTTACCTTTAAGATGAGGACTTTCTTGATAATCTTCAAGGATTGAGCAAGAATTGCTGGATATTAGGTTGAAGGTTACTTCCCCACTCTAGAAACTCTCTCTCACTCTAAAATTATCAGGAATATGCTCAAAAATGGACTATGGCATATGTTTCAACGAAATAGGGCCGGGTTTAAAAACCCCAAAAATAAAGCCCCGGGACAGGATCTGCGGTCGCATATGCGACCGCAGAATGGATATGCGGTCTGCATATCGACTGCATAATTTGGTGCCAAAAATTGGAAAACACTGCCTGGGTCTGCGGTCACTATGCGGCCCGCAAACCTGTTCTGCGGTCACAAAATGCGCCGCAGAACTTCGCTTCGTGAAAACTCCAAGGCTGATTGTGCGACAAAAGTGCGGCCCCCGAAATGGTTGTGCGGTCGCATAACTGGCCGCGAAGTTGACATAAAAAATGGCCCAAATAGCTGCTTCACTCTGCAGCCATTCTGCGGCCCGCAGAGTGATTATGCGGCCGCATAATGGGCCGCATAAATGCCTATTTCTTCCAAATAGTTTCCTTCAACTCCCCGGTGCACTGTTTAACCTCTACGCCTACCCCGAAATCACGGAACCCCGATTTTTAGGAAAACAATTCATGGGGCCTTCCATCCTCCCCCACTTAAGATCATTTATCCTCAAATGAGGGTCAAGTTCACTATTAGCATCTTATACAATTCAGTGTTTATACCACACACCATCAACCCCAAATTTGACCAACTCCCTAAATTTCCAAAATATTTCACAAGAGTTTCCCCTGTAACTAGGCCTATACACATGTCAGAGAGCCCAGAAACACATCCTTAAAACATATACATAAACCATTGACATAACATAACTCATAACAACACCAACTGTGGCCTCACAAGCAATATATTACCAGAAAGGAACACCCTTAACGTCAATTTGTACAAATGATACATAATTCATACAAGGTAACCCTTAGAAATTTCATAGAACACAACTTTATAAATACATGGCTATTCAAACAAATAAAGATACTTCTTCTCCATTTCTTCCCCAGCCTCCCAAGTAGCCTCTTCAACCTGTTGGTTTTACCATAGCACTTTCACAGAGGCAATTTATTTATTTCTCAACTTTCGGAGTTGCCTATCAAGAATGGCAACTGGAATTTCTTCATATGATAGTTCTTCATTTACCTCAATAGTCTGAACCGGCACAATAGCTGACAAATCTCCAACTACCTTCTTCAACATAGATACATGGAATACCGGGTGCACTAATGACATATAAGGTGGTAACTCAAGATTGTACACCACCTCACCGTTCCTCTGAATGATTTTGTATGGTCCGACATACCTCAGACTCAATTTCCCTTTCTTACCAAATCGCATTACACCTTTCATGGGGGAAATTTTCTAGAATACCCAATCGTCTTCTTTGAACTCCAAATCCCTAAGACGAACATCCGAATAAGACTTCTAACGACTCTGATTAGTCTTCAACCGCTCCTTAATAGTCTTAAAGTTTTTCATAGCCTGATGTACGAGGTCTGACCCTATCAACTCTGCTTCTCCAATGTCGAACCACCCAATGGGAGATCTATATCTCCTACCATATAATGACTCAAACGGTGCCATTTGAATACTAGCATGAAAGCTGTTCTTATAGACAAACTCTATGAGTAGAAAATGATCATCCCATCTACCCTTGAAGTCAAGAACACAAGCACGCAACATGTCCTCAAGTGTCTGAATAGTCTGATCTACTTGCCCGTCAGTCTATGGATGAAAGGCTGTATAAAGATTCAACTGAGTACCCAAACCTTGCTGAAAATCCTTCTAAACTTTTACCGTGAACTGAGCCCCTCGATCGAAAATGATAGAAACTGGAGTACCATGTGGCCTAACTATTTCCTTGATATACAACTGAGCATACTGTTCCGCTGTGTCGGTAGATTTAACTGGCAAGAAATGTGCTGATTTCGTGAGCCGACCCTGGAATCACGGAACCCCAGTTTTTAGAAAAACGTTCACGGGGCCATACGCGGGTAGTATTGGAGGAATGGGAGAAACAATTTCGGATTCGCGGAAGGTCTTTCAGAATGGGTGTAGCAGTTGGAGATACTATTGTGCATGCGAGGAGGGTATGAGATGGTTCATGGGTACTGAAACGATGTGGTCTCGTGATTTGGGTCACATAGGGTGAGTGCTAATTGAGTTTGTTATATTTTGTAATGGAGCTATTATTATTTCTAAGGCAAGTCAAGAGTAAATTAGAAGAAGTTGGGTCGGTTAGCAATGGTTTGAATCAGCACAATTGTTGCAATGATCAGTTTCTTTGGTATGTTAGGTTATACATGAGATTTGTGGTTGTACGTGCGGGCTTTACAACCACCATAATTTGATTGATTTGGGAGGTATTTGATTCTAATGGCCTTGTTATGTGTAAATGTATCCCGGACAAATTATGGCAGTTTAGACCACAACTTGAAGTTTGTATTTTCTACGGTTAGGGGAATTCAGCTGCGTATTGCAATGGTTCTTCTGAAATGAGTTAAGTGAAAGGGTTCTAGCCAATGAAGTATTTATTCTACTAGTAGTATAGGGGTTGTGATGAATTCTTGTACTCTCACATAGCGGCATTATAGGTGCAAGAGCGGCATGGATTTGAAAGTAGAGGATCAAGGTTGCGGTTTAGTGTTGACAAGAATATCACAGGCTCAGATGAGCAGGGAGGAATTCAGATGTTCAGAGTAAGCTGGTATTTTCTTTAGTGTCACCAGAGGACGGTGTCCTGTGTGAGAGGCTTTGTGTATTGATTTGCGGATTCTTGATTTTCTTTACAAAATTAGTACAGTTGGTGGTATGGATGAGCAAACTTGTCTACCTGGTGCGGAAGGTCGTGGGAGTATATCCCATGGGAATATTTGTATAAGTGTTACATGTTAGTCACTTAATTGTTAAGGATTGAAACCAAGTATGGAGATTCTGGTACTATCGCTAATGTGAAAGTTTATGCCTGAAAGGTGCTCTAGTCATTTGGTTGTGGACCGTGGGAGTTTGTTATGGATTGGACGTCTGCTTGTGTGTGTCATAAATAGGGCTATTATGGATCCATGAAAGGTTATTGGCCCAGTATGGTATGATCAGAATCGGCTTGAGGTCCATTGGTGTGTTTAATGTGAATGTGTGCTTTACGTCAGGTTGGATGTGTTCATTCAGCATAACACAGTTTATGGAGGAGTCTTCAGGCGTTGGATTATATTCCCGTCGTCATCTATTCCATCTAATACTCTAATGTGCCAAGTGGGTTTTGAGACGGCTTATTATTCGCACATGTGTTATGATCCCGTGTAGTTTGTGGTGTTATATGAGCAGGATGGATCTCGAGATACATATTTATTGCACTTTAGTCATGCTTGGGGGCATGCTTGTGGTCGATATTCGAGCCTTCAAAAGGATAATCATTACGGTTTGATGGGTATTTCTTTGTTGATTGTTGTGTGGATAGGGTGGCACGCCGCCATGGGTATATTGTTAGATCGAGTGGTATGCCGCCACGGGTATATTGTATGGATCAGGTTGCGTGCCACAATGATGTCATATTGGGACCGAGTTGCACGCCGCAATAGTGTCATATTCGGATCGGGTTTCACGCCATAACAATATTATAGTTGGATTAGGTTGCACGCCGTAAAAGTGAGATATTAAGTACGGTTTCTTATATTTATTTGTGTGCCTTGTTTCTTATTTCTGAGATGGAACCATAACATCAGCTTTTTGTTTCATTCATTATGCGGGCTAGGTAGTTCCTTGCCAGAGTTCATTTTTCATTGTGAGTCATATTCGGGTTGTAGCTTGTTGGCACATTGATGGCGTCATATAATATTTTAGACGGTGTTTGAGGTGGCTTATTGTCCGAGTAGCCTGTATTGGGTGAGACGAGATTGTTGGACCTGAGATCAGTGCGATCAGAGTTAAGTAGGGTTTATTAAAGATAAAATATCGTTATTCGGTTTAGAATGAGGGTTGGAATAGGGCTTACATGTGTTATGAGGCGTATTGCGGGCGTCAAATTCATGAAATTCCAGCTATTGTGGTCGAATGATGTTATTATGGGTATGTGAATCATGCGGTGCATGGTGTGAATTTAGCAAAGGTGTATGATCATGTTTTGGTACAGTGTGTAGTGATTGATACGGTGTTCGTATGTTAGAATCAGGTTTTGTAGAAGAATCCGGAGGTTGGACTTTGGTTATAAGGCTTATTGACTAAATAAAAGGGAGTATCTTCAGTTTAGCTTGAGCTAATATGCTCAAATAGGTTGTGGTGGCACGGGTACGTGCACAAGGTGTTGAATAGTGATTTTAGGGCAACTTCGGAGCAATTCTGAGCACGTTCGAGGATGAACGTATGTTTAACTGGGGAGAATGTAATGACCCGGCCGGTCGTTTTGAGCTCTAGTGCTTCGTTCAGCGGTTTGAGGACTTAGGTAGCCTCACTTCATGCATGATGACTTGTATGCATAGTCGGAATTGAATTTTGGGAAGTTCGGAGTTGATTCAGATGGAAAATTCTCATTTCAAAAGCTTTGAGTTAGAAGAGTTAACTAAGATTTGACTTTTGAATAAAAGATCTCGGAATTGGAATTTGAATCTTCTAATAGGTTCGTATGATGATTCTGGACTTGGACGTATGTTGGGGTTGAGTATCGGGTGGCCCGAGAGTATTTCCACGCTTATTATGAAAAGTTGGTATTTTGAAAGTTTAAGAATTTCGTAAGTTTGACTTGAAGTGGACTTTTAATGTTATTGATATTTGTTTGGGATTTCAAGCCTTGGAATAGGTTCGTATTGTGATTTATTACTTGTACGCAAAGTTTGGCGACATTCCAGAATGTTTTGATATGATTTGTACACGTTCATTGAAATTAGGAAGTTTGAAATTGTAAAGAATGATTTTGATCGTCGATTCTTAGTTTGGATATTGTTCGGTGTGATTTGAGGCCTCGACCAAGTTGACATCATATTTTGGGACTGGATGGTGTTTTTGGACGGGGTCCTGGAGGCCTCAGGTGTGTTTCGAGATGGTTTCAGAGAAAGTTTGGGTGCTTTGGATGCTACTGGTTGCTGGTGCTGGTATTGTACATTGCGATCCCGAAGTGATGTACATGATCACGAAGAAGGAATTTGGGATAGGGTGGGGGGCTGGTTTGTGCTATGCGATCGTGACTTGGGTACCGTGATCGCGGAGAAGGAATGATGGACTAGGGATTTTGCCTTATGCGAACGCAACTTTTGGTTCGCGATTACGTAGTTCTGGGAGGAAAAGCTTCGCGATCAAGTATGGATGTTCGCAATCACGATTGAGGAATTTTAGGCAGCTGGTTGTTGGCTTTCTCTATCGCGAGGGTATTTCCGTGCTTGTAAAGTGGACGGGGGTTTGGCTCATTTTCATTTCATTTATTCCATGAGAGCCTACCTTGGAGCGATTTTGGAGCACCATTTTCATCGTCAATCATGAGGTAAGTGATTTCTACAAGTTGTGAGTTAAATATACGAATTTAGGCATGGAAAGAGTAGAACAGGTACTAACAACGTCAAATAGAGCATTTAAGAGTAGATTAACCATGAGAGATATAACATGTCATGACGATTCAATTGAAGGCATTGAAAGAGTCAAAACAACCTAAACCGGTCAAATACCACATATAGCCCATGTACCCACTCGCCACCTTGCGTACACGACTTTCACATAACACAAATAGCACAATCAATCCGAATCCTAAGGGGTAGTTTTCCCCACACAAATTTAGACAAGATACTTACCTCAAAGAAGCTAAACCGATACTCTAAAATGACCTTCTCGTGTGAAACAACCTCCGGACGGCTCAAATCTAGCCAAAATAACTTCACATCATAAATAAAAACCATAGAAAACAATTACAGATAATAAAGCTTTGATCTTTAAAGAAAACTAAAAAGTCAACCCCGAGCCCGCAACTCAGAACCTGACAAAATTTACAAAATCCAACAACTCATTCAATTACGAGTCCAACCATACTAATTTCACTCAATTCCTACTCCGAATCGATGTTCAAAATCTAAAAATTCACTTTAGGAAAGTTTAGACGAAAAAACCCCCAATTTCTCTTTAAAACTCATAATCCAAATGCCAAAATCGAAGATAGATTCATGAAATATAATCAAAATCGAGTACAAAACACTTACCCCAATCCATGTGGTGCAAATCCTTTCTAAAATCTCCCAAATCCGAACTCCAAAATCATATGAGAAAAAGTGACTAAATTCCGGAATAAATAAACAAATTCAGCAGTTGTTATAGCTTGAATCAGATACTAGATGACCCCGAAACTCACATTTGATAAATCCAACATAATCCTTGCGAGATTACACTCATTATAACCTCTTCAATCACTCAATTTGGCCTTAAATGTGGGAGATATGCTGTTTTAAAGTTTTAAAGGAAGTCTGAAAATTTTAAAGACAAAAATGACATTTTTGTAATTATTTTACACCAGAAAATCAGCAACAAAAGAGTCTTCGTTTTAGCACCCAAACTCACGAACCTGCTCGCGCACTCAAAAGAGGTCATCTTAAGCCGATACTGACCATGACCAAACTCCAAATCCTTAACTTATCTAGTTTCTCAACCAATGATCCAAAATACACCCTAGACCCTCGGGACCCATTCAATTATACCAACAAGTACAAATACATTATTAAAACGTATCCTAAGTCTCAAAAAACCCACGGGAACATCACAACAAAGAATCAAGGCTCAACCCGAATATAATTTCTCTTAAGTTGTTAAATCTTCATTCTTTCAAAAGAGTATCTGAATCACATTTAAACACTTCACATTACTTCTAAAGTTTTCACACAAGTTCAATTCAACTATATAGACCTATCCAAAGTCTCGTAACACCAATTGGGGTCTAATAACATCAAAGTTAACTCTTGGTAAAACTTATGAATTCTTAAGTTCTTCAAATTGCTAACTTTTGACAAATAGTGTCGAATCCTTCTAGGAACATCCAAAACCAAATCCAAACATACGTACAAGTCCAAAATCACAAAACTCGATTCCAGGTCAATTTACCGAAAAGTCAAATCTTGGTTAACTCTTTCAACTTAAAGCTTCCAAATCGAGAGTCATTCTTCCAAACTAATGTCGAACCACTCAAAAACTAAAACCGATCATACATGCAAGTCATAATATATCATATGAAGATATTCAAAGTCTCAAACCATCGAACGGAATACTAGAGCTTAAAAACGGCCGATCGGGTTGTTATGTTCTCCCCCACTTAAACATACGTTCGTCCTCGAATGTGCCAAGAACCGTTCCGAAGTCATCAAATCACCCGCATAAACTCACCATACATACACCCGGGGGTGATACCACGTCACCCCAATCCATGTAGGCCAGACAACACCACCTTAACTGAAAATTATTCCTTCCACCCACAATAATAAGCCTTAAAACCAAAATTTTCACCATCCAAATCTTCCCAAAGACCCGATCCCCGCATAAACACACTGTATCAACCTCAACCAGCTGTCACAGCTCATGCATATGCCTACAAGATATGCCCACCCGACATAATACATCGCATTTATGCCCATAACAACATCTCCAACCACCATAGCTGGCCATAATCAAATCCAGTATCATACTTAACTTCATACCAGCTAGAACCCTGTTCCAAACCCTCACAACGCTAACAACGATGCAAGAAACATGAAGATCCCATTACCATTCACGCGAATCAATAAGTCACATCTAATGCCACCTGGGCACACACCTAGCAAGCTAAAACCCAATAAACACAAAACGAATATGACTGAATATGCAAAGAGAAACACATAAGAGAACTATCAAACAAGCCCGACAGGCACATCTCCCTATAAGTATCATACTATGAATCAATTCTATAACTGAGAATTAAATAATATGAACTAATCACAAGGAGCTCATCCTAATATAACTCCACAGCGGCACGTAGTCTGATTCAAACATATCAAACCACATGAAAATGCGAGGATCCCATCCTCAACTCTGAAACACAAGGAGAATATACATTATACCAACCGAAACCTTCCGCTAATTCAATTCCGCAAACATAAAATCACAACACGTAACGAACTTCCGATACCGGTAGATCATCTAAATCACAAATCATAACCAAACCATCCAGAAATCATATCAAACCCTATCATAATGAGTAATAGAAGTCACTTTTAGTCTCATAGCTCTTAATATTGAACCAAACAAAACGATAGACATATGCTACCACTATAGAATCTCCCAACAGGGGTAACAACATAAGCAGAGTACAAAATAACGAACTCGCCCATATGTGAAGTAAGATAGGAGGACTCACCCCGATAAGCAGAACCGAATCGAAATAAGATTGATGCTCCTCTATAACAAATCAAAACCATACCTGTAACGACACCATATGGTGCAGCAGCCTCAGCCCTACCATAGAAAGCATATCAATGGGCCAGGCCTCCCCCTCTAGGGCGCCCTCTACCTGCCTGTCCTCCACCCCTTACTGGTTGTGCATGTGGGGTAGCAATTGGAATGGATCCCGTAGCCTGAGTGCTCTGATGAAATCCGCCCCTCCCGAGTCCAAGACAATCTTTCATGATGTGCCTAGTATCACCACACTCATAACAACCTCTCTACGGGAGCGGTTGCTCGTACTGAGTCCGTACCCGATAACTGGAATAACCGTTCTAGGAACCCTATGCCGTTAGTGCACTATAGGATGACTGCCCCCCATGAGTACCCTAACTAACTAGAGTACCACGAGTAGTCTGAAGTGTAGACTGGACTGGCAGACTGCCCGAGCCTCTGCCATGATGGGCCATCACTGAAGAGTAGTATCCACTAAACCCTCCTGAACTTCGAAAACTCTTGGTCTCTTTATCCTCCCTCTCCTCACCCCGAATATGCTCTAACATCCTGTCAATCTCCACCACCTACTGAAATGGAGTATCAGTCTACAACTCCCGAGCCATGTTGCATCTCAGATCATAGTTGATCCCCCCAATAAATATGCGAACTCTCTCTTTGACTGTAGGAACCAAAGTAGGTACATGATGGGATAACTCACTGAACATGATGGCATACTCTGACACTATATTGGTTCCCTAACACAACTGCTCAAACTCTATGCGCCACGCATCCCGGAGGGTTTGGGGAATAAACTCCCTAAAAACATCTTTGAAAAAGAACCCAAGTGGTTGGTGCTGCATCGACTGGTCTACCCTTTTCATAAATATCTCTTATACGCTGCCCCCAACAGCTGAAATATAGTAAAAGCAAATCTGCTCACCTCCACAATGCCCATAGTGCAGAGAATACGGTGACACTTCTCTAGAAAGCCCTATCAGCACACAATGATCCCCAAACCAAAGCTCAATGAAGAGGATCCTAGCACGAACCACGTTGCCTAGAAGCTCATAAATCACTGTATTTCCTCTAAAGCACCACATAATGCCAAAACTGAGATACCCACTCTGAGTTTGAAGCTATTTCTCTAATGGGCGTTCTTATTTTTTAACCTTTACCCGATTCCGAGACGTGGGCCCCACGTGCAATCTTTGAGTTAATTTTGGGATTTTTGTTAAAGTGTTGATTTAATTAATTAGATGAGTCTATTATTATTGTATTTATGATATGTAATTGCTTTTGGCTAGATTTGGGCCATTCAGAGCCGGATATTCGTGGGAAAGTCATTGTGACTAACTGATTGAACTTGGTTCGAGGTAAGTGGCTTGCCTAACTTTGGGGGGGGGGGGGGGGGGAGAGGGAAGGGGAATCCCCTTAGGATTTGGAACTATTATGATATGTGAGCGCCGTGTACGTGAGGTGACAGGTACATACACGGGCTAGTTATGGTAAAACCCGATTTTCTTACTGAGCATCAACATGTTTTCCTGTTATTTTGAGTTATACCATTTCAATGAGTACTAATCTATTTTCATTCTTAATTGAGTTATTCTAATATGTGTAGCTATCATGTTTAGTATAATACAACATGTCTACGTGTCTTAATTATTTATGTGAATTATGTGCAGCATGCTTAATGAATTTCCTGCTTCTTCCCTGACTGGTACTTAGTCTAAATTATAAGAATTTTGTGATGTAGTTGTATTTTTATCGTGCTGTATATTTACTTTGGGACTACGGAACGGTATTCCGAAAGATGCCCCTGCACATTTATTTTGGAACTATGGAACGGTATTTCGGGATATCCCCCTGCACATTTATTTTGGGACTACGAAACGGTATTCCGGGAGATCCCCCTGTACATTTATTTTTGGGACTACGGAACAATATTCTGGGAGATCCCCCTGCACATTTATTTTTGGACTACGGAATGGTATTCCGGGATATCCCCCCTGCACATTTATTGTGGGACTATGGAACGGTATTCCGGGAGATCCCCCTGCATATTTACATTTGGGACTACGGAACGGTATCTCGGGAGATCCCCTGTTGTGTTTCTGTGTACTAAGCTATTACCTTCTATGATTTCATTGTTGTTAAAGTTCAGCCTTTATTGTTTTGCTGTATTACACTCTATATTATTTTATTACATATTTACCTGTAGGGCCTTGACCTGACCTCGTCACTACTCGACCGAGGTTAGGCTTGGCACTTACTTGGTACCGATTCGGATGTACTCACGCTACTCTCTGCACATGTTTTTCGTGTGTAGATCTAGATGTACCTTATCAGCCGCACTATCAGTGAGCGGGGACATCTTTTGGAGACTTCAAGGTATATCTGCCGCGTTCGTAGACCTCAGAGTCCCCTTCTACTCTTTCTCATGTGCATTATCTTCTGTATTTTTTCTTGTTAGATTCTGATGTATAGAGACACTAGATTTTCCCTTTTGTAGTTTGTGATTCACGATGTTCCGGGTTTTGGGATTTGTTGTGTATTTTTGAATAATTGGTTAAATTTATATTTTTATTTCATTATTCCGCAGACAAGGTGGGTTGCTCTGATGGTAAGCACACTCCACTTCCAACCAAGAGGTTGTGAGTTCGAGTCACCCCAAGAGCAAGGTGGGGAGTTCTTGGAGGGAAGGATGCCGAGGGTCATTTGGAAACAGCCTCTCTACCCCAGGGTAGGGGTAAGGTCTGCGTACACACTACCCTCCCCAGACCCCACTAGTGGGATTATACTGGGTTGTTGTTGTTGTTTTGTTGTATTTCATTATTCCGCAAAATGTTAGGCTTACCTAGTTGTAAAGACTAGGTGCCGTCACGACATCACACGGAGGGAAAATTGGGTCATGACAAGTGGGTATCAGAGCCCTAGGATCGTAGGTATCGTGAGTCAGAAGCCAGTTTATTAGAGTCTCGCGGATCAGTACGGAGACGTCTGTACTTATCTTCGGGAGGCTATGGAACTGTTAGGAAAATTTCACTACTTTGATTCTTTGTCGTGCGAAAGTTGTTCACTTCGGAGATTCTAAATTTATGTATTCTATTTTCTCACAGATGGTGAGGACACGTACAAGCGGATCTGATAAACTGGAACCCGCGCCCCTTGCTAGAGCCGCGAGAGGCCGGGGCCAGGGCAGAGGTCAAGGATCTCCACGTGGTGCAGCTAGAGCACCCGCACGAGCTGCTACAGAGGAGCCCCTAGTAGCTCAAGATGGAGGGTAGATAACTGAGATACCTGTTGCTACACCAGCCCTTCAGGAGACTCTAGCCTAGTTTCTGAGCATGTTTAGCACCTTAGCTCAGGCTGGATTGATTCCACTTGATCCTGACACATCTCAGGAAGGGGGAGGAGCAAAGAATCCCATCGCTGGCACTCTAGAGCAGCGAATTTAGGTTGACCAGGTTCTAGAGGTTGTACCAATGCAGCTAGTAGCTCCAGCTCAGCCCGAGGTTAGGGCAGCATCTTCTGAGACGGAGCAGCTCAGACTTGAGAGCTAGAAGAAGTACCACCCACCTACTTTTAGTGGATTGGCTACAGATGATGCTCGGGGTTTTCTGGAGGAGTGTCATTGTATTCTCCGAACTATGGGCGTAGCGGAGACGAGCAGGGTTTCTTTTACTACATTCCAGCATAGTGGAGCAGCCTATCAGTGGTGGCATGATTATGAGTGAGTAGTCCGGATGAGGCAGCTTCACTTACATGGACTGAGTTATCAGACATGTTTTTGAGAGAGTATGTCCCTCAGAGCCTCAGGGACTCATGGCGCGTGGAGTTTGAGCAACTGCGCTAGGGTGCTATGACTGATTCAGAGTATGTAGTTTGCTTCAGTGATTTGGCCCGACATGCACCAGCCTTAGTTGCCACAGTTCGAGAGTGGGTTCGACGGTTTATTGATGGTCTCCATCCCAGTATCCGTAGTAGTATGGCCAGGGAATTGGAGATGGATATTTCTTATCAGCAGGTTGTAGGTATTGCCAAGAGATTCGAGGGCATGTTTGCCCGGGATAGGGAGGAGAGGGAGGCCAAGAGGTCTCAAGAGTTTGGTTATTATTCTGGAGATCATGCCCCAGCAGCTCTCCATGGTAGGGGTTATGTGAGCTGCCCCGTTCATTCAGCTCTTCCAGCCTCCAGCGGTGTTTTAGCTCTTTCTAGACCCCAAGAGCCTTATTATGCACCGCCAGTATCTAGTGTGCCTCCTGTATGAGGTGTTCCTAGCGGCCAGTCCAGCAGACCTGGCTCGAGCCAATCACAACAACCACGTTCTCCCAGAGCTTGTTTTGAGTGTGGCGACACTCTCCATATGGTGAGGGATTTCCCCAAGATTAGGAGGGGTACACCTCCACAGACTTTTCAGCCACAACGTGCTCTACCGGATCCTCAGGCTATGATTACAGCACCAGCTGCCACCCCACTTGCTCAACCAGCTCGAGGTGGAGGTTGGGGAGGTAGAGGTCGCCCTAGAGGGGGAGGCCAGGCCAAGCCAGATATTATGTACTTCCTACTTGTACAGAGGTAGTTGTTTCTGATTATGTCATTACAAGTATTGTTCTAGTCTGTCATAGAGATGCGTTGGTATTATTTGACTAGGCTCTACATATTCTTATGTGTCCTCTTATTTTTCCCCGTATTTGGGCGTATCTCGGGATTCTTTGAGTTCCCTTATTAATGTATCTACTTATGTGGGAGATTCTCTTATTGTGGACCACGTGTATCGGTCGTGTTTGATTGCTCTTAGTGGTTTTGAGACCAGAGATGATTTATTATTGCTCAACATGGTGGACTTTGATATTATTTTGGGCATGGACTGGTTGTCGCCCCATTATGCTATTCTTGATTGTCATACTAAAATCGTGATGCTGGCTAGGGCGGGTTTACCACGATTAGAGTGGAGAGGTACTTAGAGTATACTCCCAACAGAGTTATTTCTTTTCTTAAAGCTCAACGAATGGCTAAGAAGGGGTGTGACGCGTATCTAGCTTATGTGAGAGATGTCAGTATTGATACCCCTACAGTTGAGTCAGTTCCAATAGTGGGTGACTTTCCAGATGTGTTTTCAGCTGATCTTCCAGGCATGCCGCCCGATAGAGATATTTATTTTAGCATTGATTTGTTGCCGGGCACTCAGCCCATCTTTATTCCTCCATATCGTATGGCTCCTCCAGAATTGAAGGAGTTGAAAGAGTAGTTACAAGAATTGCTTGCTAAAGGCTTCATTCGGCCCAGTGTGTCACCTTGGAGTGCTCCTATCTTATTTGTGAAGAAGAAGGATGGTTCTATGCGAATGTGTATTGATCACCGCTAGTTGAACAAAGTCACAGTGAAGAACAAGTACACATTGCCTCGTATTGATGACTTATTTGATCAGTTACAGGGTGCCAGATTGTTTTCCAAGATTGACTTACGTTCAGGTTATCATCAGTTGAAGATTTGGGAGCCGGATATCCCGAAAACTGCTTTCAGGACCATATATGGTCACTATGAGTTTTTTGTCATGTCATTTGGGCTGACCAATGCCCCAACAACCTTTATGCATTTGATGCACATTGTGTTCCAGCCTTATCTTGATCCCTTCATCATTGTATTTATTAATGACATCCTGGTATATTCCCGGTCTTGGGAAGACCATGAGCAGTACCTGAGGACCGTGCTTCAGACTTTGAGGGAGAAGATGTTGTATGCAAAATTTTTTAAGTGTGAATTCTGGCTTGATTAAGTGGCATTGTTTGGCCACATAGTGTCTTGTGATGGAATCAAGGTAGATCCGAAGAAGATTTAAGCAGTGCAGAGTTGGCCCAGGCCGTCCTCAGCTATAGAGATCCAGAGGTTTTTTGGTTTGGCGGGTATTGCCATCGCTTTGTAGAGGGATTCTCATCTATTGCAGCACCTATGACGAGGCTGACCCAAAAGGGTTCTACATTCAGGTGGATAGAGGAATGTGATGAGAGCTTTTAGAAGCTCAAGACAGTTTTGACTAAAACCCCAGTATTGGTATTACCTACAGATTCGGGGTCTTATACTGTATATTGTGATGCATCGCGGATTGGTCTCAGCGCGGTGTTGATGCAGGACGGTAGGGTGATTGCCTACGTGTCTAGACAGCTGAAGGTGCACGAAAAGAACTATCATGTTCACGACCTTGAGTTAGCAGCTATTGTTTATGCCTTGAAGATATGGCTACATTATTTGTACGGTGTTCCTTGTGAGATTTACACCGATCATTGGAGTTTGCAACATCTGTGTAAGTAGAAAGATCTTAATTTACATCAGCAGAGGTGGTTGGAGCTGCTTAAGGATTATGATATCACTATTTTGTACCACCCTGGGAAGGCAAATGTGGTGGCCAATGCTTTGAGTCACCGATCAGAGAGTTTGGGGAGTTTAGAAAATCTACCAGCAGTAGAGAGGCCATTGGCATTGGATGTTCAGGCCTTAGCCAGCCAGTTTGTGAGATTGGATATTTCTGAGCCGAGTCGAGTATTGACTTGTGTGGTCTCTCGGTCTTCTATTTATGATCGTATTAGGGAGCGTCAGTATGATGACCCTCATTTGCTTGTCCTTAAGGACACGGTCCAGCACAGTGATGCTAAGGAGGTCACTATTGGAGATGATGGTGCATTAAGGATGCAGGGCAGACTATGTGTTCCCAATGTAGATGGTTTACGTGAGTTTATTTTTCAGGAGACTCACAGCTCGCGGTACTTCATTCATTCGAGTGCTGCAAAGATGTATCAGGACCTGAGGCAGAATTATTGGTAGAGGAGAATGAAGAAAGACATAGTAGAGTATGTGGCTAAATGTCTAAATTGTCAGTAGGTAAAGTATGAGCATCATCGACCGAGTGGGTTGCTTCATAAGATAGAGATTTCGGAGTGGAAATGGGAGAGGATCACTATGGACTTCGTTGTTGGTCTCCCACGAACTCAGCGGAAGTCTGATGCAGTTTGGGTAATTGTGGATAGGCTGACCAAGTCGGCTCATTTCATTCCTATGATGACTACCTATTCTTCCGAGCAGCTAGCTCGAATATACATCCATGAGATCGTTAGGCTTCATGGCGTACCGGTATGTATTATCTCTGACTGGGGTAAGCAGCTTATATCACAGTTCTGGAGAGCTGTACAACATGAGTTGGGTACTAGGGTTGAGTTGAGCACAACATTTCACCCTCAGACGCACGGGCAGTCCGAGCGCACTATTCAGATATTAGAGGATATGCTCCGTATGTGTGTGATAGATGTTTGGGGTGCTTGGGACCAGTTCTTGCCACTTGCGGAGTTTGCTTACTATAATAGTTATCAGTCCAACATTCAGATGGAACCGTATGAGGCTCTGTACGGTAGTCGGCGTCGGTCCCCAGTGGGTATGTTCGAGCCCGGTGAGGCCAGATTATTGGGTACGGACTTGGTTCAGGATGCCTTAGAAAATGGTGAAGGTGATTCAAGGTCCCCAGTGGGTTGATTCGAACCATACAGAAGAGTTATGCAGACCGGAAGGTTAGCGATATGGCATTCATAGTTGGAGAGCGAGTCTTGCTCCGAGTTTCACCTATGAAGGGCATTATGAGGTTTGGAAAGAAGGGCAAGCTGAGCCCAAGGTTCATTGGTCCATTTGAGGTGTTGCATCGAGTTGGGGAGGTTGCTTATGAGCTTGCCCTGCCTCCCAGTCTAGCAGGACTTCATCCGGTATTCCATGTTTCTATGCTCCAGAAGTATCACGGCGATCCGTCCTATGTGTTGGATTTCAGCTCAGTTCAATTGGACAAGGATCTATCTTATGTTGATGAGCCAATGGCTATTTTAGATAGGCATGTCAGAAAGCTAAGATCAAAGAACATTGCTTCAGTGAAGGTTCATTGGAGGGGACAACCGGTCGAGGAGGCAACTTGGGAGACCGAGCAGTATATGCGCAGCCGTTATCCTCATCTTTTCACCACTTCAGGTTTGTCTCTATGCTCGTTCGAGGATGAACGATTATTTTAAGAGGGGGAGGATGTAACGACCCAGCCGGTCATTTTGAGAGTTAAAGCCCTGAACCCCTATTAACTGCTTTCCCCATATTTATTTCTGCTATTTTGACTTGCCGGAATGATTGGTTTTGAGTTTCGGAGTGTTTTGGGACACTTAGTCCCTAAATGAGAGCTTAAGTCTTAGAATTTGGACCATAGTCGGAACTGTGTAAAGACGGATCTGGAATAGAATTTCGTCGACTCCGTTAGTTCCGTTGAGTGATTTTGAGCTTAGGGGCGCGTCCAGAATGTGTTTTGGAGGTCTGTAGTTGATTTAGGCTTGATTGGCGAAAGTTAGATTTTCGGCGATTTCGGCCGATAGTGAAAATTTTGATATCGAGCTCGGAATGGATTTTTGAAAGTGGCTGTAGGTTCGTAATGTCATTTGTGACCTGTGTGTAAAATTTAAGGTAATTCCGACTAGATTTGACGTGGTTCGGAGTCATGTGTAGAAGTTGGAAGATTCTAGGTTCTTAGGCTTGAATCCGTGCTTAATTCATTATTTTTGTTGTTGTTGGATGTGGTTTGAAGTCTCAACTAAGTTCATATGGTGTTATAGGATTGGTTGGTAGGTTTGGTTGAGGTCCCGGGGGCCTCGGGTGTGTTTCAGATGCTTAACGGAATTAGATTGGACCTAGGAAACATCTGGTGTTTTTGCTGGTTTATGTTGTAATCTCACCTGCGCAAGGCTGCCCGCAGGTGCGAGCAAATTGGCGCAAAAGCGGGAAAATGAAGGAGCGCTAGGGGTCGCAGGTGCGAGGTAATTTCCGCATCTGTGATGCCAGCAGATGCGTTAGTTCTTTGCAGGTGCACAAGGTCCGCAGAAGCGATTGGAATGGAGCTCGTAGTCTGAGTGCTCTGATAAAATCCGCCCCTCCCGAGTCCAAGACAATCTCTCATGATGTGCCTAGTATCACCACACTCATAACAACCCCTCTACGGGCGCGGTTGCTCGTACTGAGTCCATACCCGATAACTGGAATAACCGTTCTAGGAACCCTATGCCGTTGGTGCACTATAGGATGACTGCCCCCCATGAGTACCCTAACTAACTAGAGTACCACGAGTAGTCTGAAGTGCGGACTGGACTGGAAGACTGCCCGAGCCTCCGCCATGATGGGCCATCACTGAAGAGTAGTATCCACTAAACCCTCCTGAACTTCGAAAACTCTTGGTCTCTTTATCCTCCCTCTCCTCACCCCGAATATGCTCTAATATCCTATCAATCTCCACCACCTGCTGAAATGGAGTATCAGTCTACAACAACCGAGCCATGCTGAATCTCAGATCATAGTTGATCCCCCCAATAAATATGCTGACTCGCTCTTTGACTGTAGGAACCAAAGTAGGTACATGACGGGATAACTCACTGAACATGATGGCATACTCTAACACTACATTGGTTCCCTGACACAACTGCTCGAACTCTATGCGCCATGTATCCCGGAGGGTTTGGGGAATAAACGCCCTAAAAATATCTTTGAAATTGAACCCAAATGGGTGGTGCTGCATCGACTGGTCTACCCTTTTCATAAACATCTCTTATACGCTGCCCCCGATAGCTGAAATGTAGTAAAAGAAAATCTGCTCACCTCCACAATGCCCATGGTGCAAAGAATACAGTGACACTTCTCTAGAAAGCCCTGTCAGTACACAATGATCCCAAAACCAAAGCTCAATGAAAAAGATCCTAGCACGAACCACATAGCCTAGAAGCTCATAAACCACTGTATTTCCTATGAAGCACCACATAATGCCACAACCGAGATACCCATTATGCGTTGGAAGCTATTTCTCTATGGGCGTTCCTATTTTGTAACTTTTACCTGATTTTGAGATGTGGGCCGCACGGGTAATTGTTGAGTCAATTTCGGGATTTTTGTTAAAGTGTTGATTTCATTAATTAGATGAGTCTATTATTGTTGAATTTATGATATGTAATTGCTTTTGTCTAGATTTGGGCCATTCAGAGACGGATATTCATGGGAAAGGCATTGTGACCGATTGATTGAGCTTGGTTCGAGGTAAGTGGCTTGCCTAACTTTGTGTGGGGGAAATCCCCTTAAGATTTGGAACTATTTTGATATGTGAGCGCTGTGTACGTGAGGTGACGAGTACGTACACGGTCTAGTTGTGGTAAAACCCGATTTTCTTACTGAGGAGCAACATGTTTTCCTGTTATTTTGAGTTATACCATTTCAATGAGTACTAATCTATTTTTATTTTTAATTGAGTTATTCCAATAAGTGTAGCTATCATGTTTAGTCTAATAAAACATGTCTACTTGTCTTAATTGTTTATGTGCATCATGTGCAACATGCTTAATGAATTTCCTGCTTCTTCCCTGACTGGTACTTAGTCTAAATTGTAAGAATTTCGTGATGTAGTTGTATTTCTATTATTCACACTGCATATTTACTTTGAAACTACGGAACGGTATTCCGGGAGATCCCCCTGCACATTTATTTTGGGACTACGGAACGGTATTCCGGGAGATCCACCTGCACATTTATTTTGGGACTACGGAACGGTATTTCGGGATATCCCCCTGCACATTTATTTTTGGGACTACGGAACGGTATTCCTGGAGATCCCCCTGCATATTTATTTTGAGACTACGGAATGGTATTCTAGGAGATCCCCCTGCACATTTATTTTGGGACTACGGAACGGTATTTCGGGATATCCCCCTGCACATTTATTTTTGGGACTACGGAACGGTATTCCTGGAGATCCCCCTGCATATTTATTTTGAGACTACGGAATGGTATTCTAGGAGATCCCCCTGCACATTTATTTTGGGACTACGGAACGGTATTCCGGGAGATCCCCCTGCACATTTACGTTTGGGACTACAGGATGGTATCTCGGGAGATCCCCTGTTGTGTTTCTGTGTACTAAGCTGTTACCTTCTATGATTTCATTGTTGTTAAAGTTCAGCCTTTATTTTATTGCGGTATTACACTCTATATTGTTTTATTATATATTTACCTGTAGGGCCTTGACCTGACCTCGTCACTACTCGACCGAGGTTAGGCTTGGCACTTACTTTGTACCGATTCTGGTGTACTCATGCTACTCTCTGCACACGTTTTTCGTGTGCAGATCCAGGTGTACCTTATTAGTCGCACTATCAGTGACCCGAGATAGCCTTTGGATACTTCAAGGTATATCTGCCGCGTCCGCAGACATTAGAGTCCCCTTCTACTCTTTCTCATGTCCATTATCTTTTGTATTTTTCCTTGTTAGATTCTGATGTATAGAGACACTAGATTTTCCCTTCTGTAGTTTGTGATTCACGATGTTCCGGATTTTGGGATTTGTTGTATATTTTTGAATAATTGGTTAAAGTTATATTTTTATTTTATTATTCCGTAAAATGTTAGGCTCACCTAGTTATAGAGACTAGGCGTTGTCACGACGTCACACGGAGGGGAAATTGGGTCATGACAGCACACGTCAATTAAGGAACCACGTAATTGTCACGACCAAAAATTCATTATAGGCCGTAATGGCACCCAACATCACCGTTAGGCAATCCAACACTTAATTATTCATTTTATCATTTTTAAAATTATAAATCTTTCTTAGATAACGAGGTTAGTGCATTAAAATAAATCATAGTTACGTACAATTGTGTTAAAATAATAATTGAAACTAAATAAGTGTAAAACAATCCATAACCAAGTCTAGAACACCCTCAAAACTCAGTGTCACAGGTGCATGAGCATTTACTAAGGAATACAACAATAATACAACCTATGTCCGGAATGTAAGAAAGATAGGATAAAGTAAATGGTATGATGGAGACTCTGTGGACTACGATACGTAGCCTAAAATGTAGCTCACCATAAAGTCGGCTTAGCAGTTGCGCCTACGCGCCAAAATGACCACCAATTGAACCTGTCAGATCATGCACATTTAGTGCAGAAGTGTAGCATGAGTACGTAAATCAACGCGTACCTAGTAAGTATCTAGACTAACACTGGACAAGTAGTGACGAGGGGTCGGCATCGACACTTACTAGAGGTCCAACAAAGCTATATATTAAATCATAAGTAGATGTGAAGCACACAACAATAATGGTGTAAATATGTAAGTTACCTAATCTTCCAAATATTTGTTTTAAAGTATGAATTTCTCAGTCTTATATTCTACCTCAATAGCTCAGATGTATCAAGTACCAGTAACAAATGGATGAGAAGTACCATATACAATGCTGGGCGTCAGTGGAAGAATAATCTCATGAATGTTCAGACTGCCATCGATATAACATACGATTATGCCGAGGTTGTTCAAACCGATCCAGGATAATGTGGACGCTGTCGAGGGTCGAGCGGTATGAACCGTAGATGCATCTATTATACTGCCGAGTCATTCAGCCCGCTCCACAAGAAAGGAATGAACTTATCGAATTACGAGGCACGTTCTTACAATATAGTACATGAGCATAAAGTGAATATAACCTTTACTATTTCTCAATTAACTTACCAACAACTCAAGGTGATAAGGCTCGGGCCAATATATATATATGTTTTCCTAAAACAATTTCAATTATAAATTCAATTAATTAAGCCAGCAGAATAAGTTCAAATAATTTAAATATTACATGATAAAGTCCTAAGTCTACCCGGACATAAACATGCTTTAGCTACGTACAAAATCTTGTCACCTCGTGCATACGTAGCACCTGTAACTAGTAGGACACAACAATTACATCACCTAGGGGTAGTTTCCCCCTCACAAGGTTAGACATGAAACTTCCTCGCTCAAACATTCCATAACCGACTCCAATGCCTCTTTAACTTCTCGACTCAAACCCAAATGATCCGAATCTAGTAAACCAATGTGCAATTCAATGAAAATATACTCCAAAGCCCATGATTAATCAATTTATAAAAATTCTCAACTCCGCTCGAAAGTTCAATAAAGACAACCCTCGGGCCCATGTGCTCGGATTCCAATTTCTTTGAAGATAAAATTTACCCATAACATTACGAACTCAAATATATAATTTATTTCTAATTTCATGTCCAAATCGTGGCAAAAATCCAAAATTATCAATTCTATGTTTCTCTTTAAATTTCCTCTAATTTCCATGTTAAAAACCTTTATAAAATCCAAGTATTTAACTTGTAATAGGGGGAAATCACTTACCTCGAGTTGCTTGATGAAACACCTCTCAAAATAGCTCCCCAAATTTGGTAATCCAAGAGAGAAATGAGAGCTAAGTCTCGATTTAAAAGAACCCTTCTGCCAGGCGACTTCCGCACTAGCGGACATCCAGCCGCACCTGCGGCGTCACTTTTGCAAAAAAATCCTTGCTTCTGCGGAGAAGCACTGGAGGTCATCTCTTGCACCTGCGGAAAAATCCCGCTTCTCCGCCGCCTTTCGCTTCTACGATTGAGGATTCTACTTTTGCGGACGCGCAGATGCGCCCAGCATTCCGCTCCTGCGGATCCCCATCCTTCCAGTCCAATTTCGCTCATGCGTCCAAGGTGCCGCTTCTGCGCTTGCGCATATGCGACAAAAAACTCCATGCCTACGATCCTCTGCTCCCAGCTCCTGTTGTGCTCCTGCGCTTCGTCTGCCGCTTCAGCGGCTCCGCACCTACATCCAAATTTCCGTAGGTGTGGTTGCACCAAAACTTGGCCAAAACCAAAATGTCCTAAATTCCATGTTTCAATCGGTTTCAAACCCGAGGCCCCCGAGACCCCATCCAAACGTACCAACCAGTCCCAAAATATAACATGAACCTACTCGGCGTCTCAAATCACACCAAACAACATCAAAATTGCGAATCGACGATCGAAACCTTTCTTTAAACTTTTAAACTTCGACAAACGCGTCTGAATCATATCAAAACATTCGGGAATGACGGAAAACTTTGCGCACAAGTCATAAATCACAATACGAACCTATCCCAAGGATTGGAACCCCGAACGGACATCGATAACACCAAAATTTACTTCAAGTCAAACTTAAGAAATTCTTAAACTTTCAAAATGCCAAACTTCCACAATAGGCGCCTAAACGCTCACGGACCACCAAATTCTCAACCCAAACATTCGCCCAAGTCCGGAATCATCGTACGAACCTATTGAAACCTTCAAATCCCGATTCTGAGGTCGTTTACTCAAAATTCAACCCTTGGTAACCTTTTTTAATTTAAATCTTCCAAATTGAGAATTGTCCTTCCGAAACCACTATGAACTTCCCAAAGATTCAATTCTGACCATGCATACAAGTCATAAAACATGAAGTGAAGCTACTCGAGGCCACAAACTGTCGAACAGCGTGCTAGAGCTCAAAACGACCGGTCAGGTCGTTACATTCTTCCCCACTTAAACATACGTTCATCCTCAAACGTGCTAAGAACTGCTCCAGAGCTGCCCAAAAATCACTATTTAACACCTTGTGTGCCTACCTGTGCCACCACAACCCTATTGAGAATATTAGCTTGAGCCAGACTGAATATCCTCCCTTTTATTTAGTCAATAAGCCTTAGAACCAAATTCCAACCTCCAAATTTCTCTACAAGACCTGATTCTAACATACGAACAACGTATCTATCAGTACACACTATATTAAAACGTGATCATGTACCTATGCTGAAGTCACACTATGAACCACATAAGTCGTTTGCCCATAATAACATCCTCCGACCACAATAGCTGAAATTGCATGAATCGGATGCCCACAATACACCTCATAATGCATATAAGCTCTGTTCCAACTCTCGCAACACTGCCACGATGAAAGAGATGTGTAAAAACTCATGACCACCTGCCGAGTCAACAAATAATGGAGTCTCTTCTTCGTACAAGAACCATTACCTCATTTTGAAGTGAATAACGATATTTGCTCTTTAGCATATCCTTCATAACTCCGATCACATTGATCGCATGTCCAATAATCTCCTCTCACCCAGTACAAGCTGCTCGGGCAATAAGCCAGCTCAAACACCGTGTAAAATCTCATACAGCGCCATCAAAGCTCCAATAAGATGCAACTCGAATATGACCCATAAGGAAGAACGAACTCTGGCAATGAACCATCCAACCCGCGTAACGAATAAAATGGCCAAACCGATGTTATGGCTCTATCTCAAAGATGGGAAACAAGGTACACAAAATAAGTATATGGAACTGTACTTAGCACCTTACTGTTACGGCGTGCAACCCGATCTAACTATGACGCTATTGCGGCGTGCAATCCGATCCAAACATGATACTGTTGTGGCGTGCAACTCGATCTGAATATGACATTGTTGTGGCGCACAACCCGATCCACACAATATACCCCTGACGGCTTACCACCCGATCCAAACAATGTACCCGTGGCGGCGTGCCACCCGTTTCATACATAACAATCAATAAGGAAACACCCATCAAGTCGAAATGCTTATACTTACAAAATACCTGAATATTGACCACAAGCACGCCAAGTGAATAATACAATTATGCAAAAACCCAAGCACAACTAAGGTGCGATACCTGACCTTCATCTCGAGAGACATCTTGCTCATATAACTCCACAAGCTACATGGGATCACAACACATGTGCAAATAATCAATTCGTCTCACAACCAACCTAGCACAATAAAGTATTACACGGAATAACTAATGGCGGGAATAACATCCAATGCCTAAAGACTCCACCATAACAGTACTATGCTGAATGAACATATCCTATCTGATGTAAATCTACTAGCGGACCTCAAGCCGATTCTATTTATCCCATACTGGGCTAATAACCTTTCAAGGATCCACAATAACCCTATTCATAACACATAAGGATATCCGTCAAATCCGAAACAATCTCACACGGTCCACAACCAAACGAATAGAGCGCTTCCCAATCATAACCTCTCCCATTGGTGACAATACCAAAATCTCAATGCCTGATTTAAATCTCTAACTATTGAATGACTAACATGTCACATTTATATGATCGTTTCGTGGGGTATACCCCCACAACATTCCGCACTAGGTAGTAAAAATCTGAACATCAATGGCCATTGACCATACTACCCCTAGAGTGCTAGTCCAGCATCCGCAATTCAATACCCAACACTTCTTCCCCAAATAGACCATCCTCAGACTACCCGAAAATAATGCCAGCATACTCTGAACCTCTTAAATCTCCCCCCCCCC
>AWOL01S0019086.1:23893-82587 GCA_000715115.1 Nicotiana otophora | reverse complement strand
CCTCTTAAATCCCCCCCCCCCCCTCCGCTCCTCCGAGCTCGTGACATTCTTATCAAAACCAAACCTCAACCTTGGTCCACAATCTCCAAATTTCCAAACCGCCCGCTGCACTTACCATGCCGCTACACGAGAGTTCAAGAATTCATCATAACTCCATAACTACCAATAGAATAAACACTTAACCATCTAGAAACCTTTCACTTAACTCATTTCAGAAAAACTATTGCAACATGCGACTGAATTCCCATAACCGTAGAAATACAAACCTCAAATCATGATCTAAACCGCCATTACCCTTCCGGAAATCCATTTACACAACAAGGCCATTTGAATCAAATACCTCCCAAATCAAGCAAATTATGGTGGTTGTCGAGCCCGTACATACAACCACAACCCACATGTATACCTAAACATGCCGAAGGAGCTGATCATTGCCACAATCATGTTGATTCAAACCATTACTAAAAGACCCCACTTCTTTTAATTTACTCTTGACTTGCCTTAGAAATAATAATAGCTCCATTCGAGAACATAACAAAACTCAAAAACACTCCTCCCGAGTGACCCAATTCATGAGACCACATCGTCTCAATACCCATGAACCATCTCATACCCTCCTCATGCACACGATAACATCTCAAATTGGTACACCCTTTCTGAAAGACCTTCCGCGAATCCGAAACTGTTTCTCCCATTTTTCCAATACTGCCCCGTAGACCCGATGATAACATAGAAAATTCCCCAAGTATTCTTCACACTCTGCTGCAAAATCTCGATCTTCAGCCATATAATGAACCCATTAGAACCACTGTTGAGAGTCACCCACTCTGACTTGGTCTCGAATATAAGCCAAACTCAAGTGCGCTGTCAGCACATGAACACTCCTAAAGAAGCAACCAGATGATTTATTTTCCTTGTACATCATATCCATAAGAAGTATAAACTACGAGTCTTCCTAAAACCTGCACATGAATCGATAAAGCGAAATATAGCACACATTCATCAAGTCCTTTCCTCAAAATACCCATGATGTTTTGTTTTCTTAGTCATAAATAATCCATCAATGCACCGATAACCAGAAGCTTCCCAAGTAGAGAACCACGCGATCTAATCGTAGACGGTGGACTCCCCTACTTAGCTTTAAGAAACCATCAAATAATGTAGAACCCACAAAGATTCATCATTCTCAATTACCATTATCGCGCACCATCAACTTGCCAAATTTCTCGTAGTCCCTTGTTAAACTCTTCATGAACATTCCGAATTATCAGCCACAATCGCATATTGGACCTTCTGTCGGGTAGTAAGTAGAACTCTTCGTAGATACTTCATCAAAATCACGCAACCACTAACCTGTCCACAAAAGATAGCCCACCTATGGAATTCCATACCGATATCTTCCAATGACATTGCACAGGGTATAACTACCACGAAATTAGTAAACCCTCCTGAGCCCATGCTCGCCTGCTAGTTCTAAGAGTTTGTCCATTTCCCATAGACATCAACTGAATGTCCGACAATATATTCCAAACTCGAAGTCACGTTGCATCCCAAAAACGATAAGCAAGTTTTTCACACCCCTCTTCATTTCAAGCAAACCCCCTCTCTGCCATACTCAATCTTCCTCATTACAGTAGCCACCACCCCAAATACAATTCGTAGACCTAGTCATTGCCCCCCATGATTCCCAAATCTCTCTAAACTTTTCTCAAAGCATGTGGCTATCCTACCATAGAATCCATATGATACTCTTTTACTCCCGCTTCGGTTAAACCATCTCCTTTAAGAAACTTCTCGACCTCTTCTTTTCATACTTGACCTATTAGCAATGCAACAACTACGAGACACCCCCCGCCATGTCCTTCCTCATTTTTCACTACCCAAATGTTGCATCAAATCAAAATCTGTCTCTGTAGTACCCGAACCAATAAATTGCTACCAATTCTAAGCCTTCCCGAAGATCATCTTTCTCGAGCCATCAACATTCGAAACACCGATTCGATTCTGAAACCACTACACACTACCATTTCTAACAATCACTTCTTAGACACTATTTAATTACACCCTACCCTGAAGGCAAATCTAAGAATACTATAACACCGACGAACCTTGATGTGTTCAAACAAGGATGACGACACTACATCACAAATGCAAATTCCACCATGCTAGAAAATATTAGGTTTCGTTACTCCATCAACCAAAGCCTAGACATTCATAGTCTGATTACCTTTCCTCCGCTGTAATTAAATGTCGAACCTCTAAACCATGAACTGAGAAATCCTCCTTTTGAGTCATTAACTGTCGCGATCCATAAATAAGCACCCTACCATTTACATCAACACTACGCGATTACCACTCATGAACATCATAACAATCTGTGCATAGCCTCAAAACCATAGGCAATACTAATATAAGGCTGAAACGACAGAACACCCTTCCACAGGATGACGACAATAGCTCGTTCGAATACGCAGGGAGATACGTCATGCGCTACATTTTTAGTACCGCTACAACTTTTTGATGCCTTAGTGATAACAAGCGCTCAACATCGTGTAAGAGTAAGTAGGAAGGAAATGAAGGTAAAAGCCTCGATGGAATCAAATCGCACGACGGGGAATCAAGAAGGGAAGTGATCCTAACATCCCTGTAGCCTCTTGAAGATAAGTACAGATGTCATTATACCAATTCGTAGGACTCTACTAGTCTTGCTCATGACTCGTGAGATCCATGTGAACCTAGAGCTCTGATACCATATTGTCACGACCCAAAATCCACTATAGGTCGTGATGGCACCCAACATCGCCGTTAGTCAAGCCAACACTTAATTATTCATTTTATTATTTTTAGAATCATAAATCTTTCTTAGATAACGAGGTTAAAGCATTAACATAAATTGTAGTTACGTACAGTTTTGTTAAAATAATAAGTGAAAGTGAATTAGTGTAAAACAATCCATAACAAATTCTAGAACACCCCAAAACCCGGTGTCACAAGTGCATGACCATTTACTAAGGAGTATAATATTTATACAACCTCTGTCCGGAATTTCAATAAGACAGGATAAAGTAAATGGTACGATTGAGATTGTATGGACTGCGATACGTAGCCTAAAATGCGGCTCACCATAAAGTCTCCTCAACAACTGCGCCTACACGCCAAAGTGACCACCAATTGAACCTGTTAGATCCTGCACATTTAGTGCAGAAGTGTAGCATGAGTACGTAAATCAACGCGTACTAAGTAAGTATCTAGCCTAACCCCAGAGAAGTAGTGACGAGGGGTCGACATCGACACTTACTCGAGGTCCAACAAAGCAATATAATATATCATAAGCAGATGTGAAGAACATAACAATAATGGGGTAAATCTGTAAGTTACCTAATCTTCTAAATATTTCTTTTAAAAGTATGAATTTGTCACTCTTGTATTCCACCTCAATAGCTCAGATGTATCAAGTACCAGTAACAAAAGGATGAGAAGTACCATACCAAATGCTGGGCGTCAGTGGAAAGATAATCCCATGAATGTTCGGACTGCCAACGATATAATGCACGATTATGCCGACGTCCTTCGAACCGATCCAGAATAATGACGCCAAACTTTGCGCACAAGTCATAAATAACAATACGAACCTATCCCAAAGCTCGAAACCCCGAGCGAACATCTATAATACCAAAATTCACTTCAAGTCAAACTTAAGAAATTCTTAAACTTTCAAAATGCTAACTTTCCACAATAGGCGCCGAAACGCTCCCGGACCACCCGATAATCAACCCGAACATACGCCCATGTCCGAAATCATCATATGAACTTATTGGAGCCTTCAAATCCCAATTCCGAGGTCATTTACTCAAAAATGAGCCCTTGATCAATTCTTCCAACTTAAAGCTTCCGAACTGCGAATGTTCCATCTGAACCCACTTCGAACTTCCCGAAATTAAATTCTGACAACGCGTACAAGTAATAAAACATGAAGTGAAGCTACTCGAGGCCTCAAACTACCGAATGACATGCTAGAGATCAAAATGATCGATCGGTTCATTACAGTAATAATCAAAGAAACGCAATAATTATTACAAGAAAAAAACAACAGGTCAAGTAAAGAGCGTGACAACTCAGATGTGCAAGTAACATAGTTAAAGCGAGTAGCAAATATGCACTGAGTCATGGAAGGGACTCAACAATTAAGCGGTAACAAGATAATAAGAAAGGCAATAGCTTCAATTAAAGCATATAAGAAAAAAATAACAAGTAAGAGGTAGAACAAGTGCTAACAACGTCAAATAGAGCATGTGCGAGTAGATTAACCATGAGAGATATAACATGTCATGGCGATTCAATTAAAGGCATGGAAAAAGTCTAGATAACCTAAACCGCTCAAATAGCACATATAGCGCATGTACCCACTCATCACCTTACATACATGTCATTCACATAACACAAATAGCGCAATCAACCCGAATCCTAAGGGGTAGTTTCCCCCCACACAAAGTTAGACAAGATACTTATCTCAAAGAAGCTAAACCGATACTGTAAAATGACTTTCTCGTGTGAAACAACCTTCAGACGACTCAAATCTAGCCAAAATAACTTCAC
The DNA here is from genome assembly GCA_000715115.1 of Nicotiana otophora. Lineage (NCBI taxonomy): Eukaryota > Viridiplantae > Streptophyta > Magnoliopsida > Solanales > Solanaceae > Nicotiana > Nicotiana otophora. The sequence goes on along the minus strand of AWOL01S0019086.1, from coordinate 77,991 downwards.
ATCATAAATAAAAATCATAGGAAATAATTACGGATAATAAAGTTTCGATCTTTAAAGAAAACTAAAAAGTCAACCCAAAAATTCAACATCGGGCCCGTACTTCGGAACTCAATAAAATTTATAAAATATGACAACCCATTCAATTACAAGTCCAACCATACTAATTTCACTCAATTCCGACTCCGAATCGATGTTCAAAACTCAAACATTCACTTTAGTAAACTTTAGACAAAAAAACCCCAATTTCTCTTTAAAACTCATAATCCAAATGCCAAAATCAAAGATAGATTCATGAAATATAATCAAAACTGAGTATAAAATTACTTACCCCAATCCATGTGGTGAAAATCCTCTCCAAAATCGCCCAAATCCGAGCTCTAAATCATGTGAAAAAAGTGACTAAATTTCGGAATAAATAAAATAATGCAACAGATTTTATAGCTCAAATCAGAACATAGATAACCCCGTAACTCACATTTAATAAATCCAACATAATCGTTGTCATATTACACCCAAGATAGACTCTTGAATCACCCAATTTGGCCTTAAAATGTGGGAGATATGCTGTTTTGAAGGCTTAAATGACATTTTTGTAATTACTTTACACCAGAAAATCAGCAACGAACCAGCTTGCGCACTCAAATTACCGAAAATAGGTCATCTTAACCCGATATTGACCATGACCAAATTCCAAACCTTTAACTTCCCTAGTTTCTCAACCAATGATCCAAAACACACCCGAGCCCCTCAGGACTACATTCAATCATACCAACAAGTACAAATATATTATTCAAACTTATCCTAAGCCTCAAAACACTCACGGGAATATCAAAACAAAGAATCGGGGCTCAAACCCAATAGAATTTCTATTAAGTTGTTAAATCTTTATTCTTTCAAAAGAGTGTCTGAATCACACTTAAACACTTCGGATTAGTTCCAAAGTTTGCACACAAGTTCAATTAAACTATATAGACCTATCCAAAGTGTAGGAATGCCAATTAGTGTCCAATAACATTAAAGTCAACTCTTGGTCAAACTTATGAACTCTTAAGTTCTTCACATTGCTAACTTTCGAGAAATAGTGCCGAATCCTTGTAGGAACCTCCAAAAATCCGAACATACGTACAAGTCCAAAATCATCACATAAACCTATCGGATTTGTAAAGCTCGATCCCATGTCTATTTACCCAAAAGTCAAACCTTGATCAACGCTTCCAAATAAATGTCGAACCGCTCGAAAACTAAAACGGATCATACACGTAAGTTATAATATATCATATGAAGCTATTCAAAGTCTCAAACTTCCGAACGGAATACCAGAGCTCAAAACGACCGATCGGGTCGTTACAATACCCCTTACAAAACTTTATACATAGTAGCATTATGGGTATGAGATACCATACTACATTATTGAAATCACAACCCAAACACAAGTCTATAGTATACTGCCAACACCTCCAACATGCACAAGAATACTCCAAATAACCAATTACATACACAAACAAAGGAAGGCAAACACCATCAGACTAATTTAGTAGCATAAACATAAAACTATGTCATTCAATGAATATAGAAGACATATGTGTCAACCTTATTGGTTCCATTAATCAATTCAAGTTTGCAGGAGTCCTTAGTTGAGTTTGCAGTACTTTAAAAGCTTATCAGAATATGTTCAAACTTAACAAAGTTCCACACACATAGAGTAAATCTTCACTTCTTATTAGATGTGTGAATTAACAACTTCCTTCAGAATCCCTAAAGAGTATTAATAGGGGTATTTATGCAAGCAAGCAGCTTGATCCTAACTTAAGAAAATGACATAATCACTTTCCTTTTAAAAGTACATAACCTCATATTCATACTAGGCTCATTAACAGTTAATGCATTCATATAAACACAATGTAGTGTTTTGACAGGGCACATAAGCATTAGAAGTTTCTCTTAAGTTCATAGACGAGTCACAATCAACTTATATAAGCTTAGCAAGGTTTTGTGATAATGCAGCATGAAAGCACAAGTATAAGTATGAAAGACAAGCAGGAAGTTTGTTTAAGAACAAGATGAGTGTAGAAAACCAAAGAGAGGGCACTCAGACACATACATGAGATGCTTTTACAAGATTACAAGACTATAAAACATGGTAGAGTATCATATAGCATAGGATCAGACCAACATGTTCACTATAGAAGTTCAGAATAATGGAAGTTTCACATTAAGTAGGCATGATTCTAGTAGCAGAATAATTAGTCCAGTTAAACAAGTTGAGTGTATTAGTCCAAACATAACGAAGTTTAGTTCAGTATAAGCAATTTAAGAGATGAGACACCAATACAACAACTAGAATCTTAACCAAATTCTAATTCTTAACCAGATTCTTGAAGACAATCAAAACATAGCTTAATCTAGGTTAACAATAGCAGACAGAGTACATACAAGATTAACTGCAGAAATTTATTTGAACTTAGTTCTATCACTTCAAAATATTATTTTAAATCGTGAAACTCACATTTATGATTACACAAGTATGAATGTTAATAGAAGTCCTTTACAATGATCTTTCAAGAGGTCTCAAAATTATAGAAACACATTTGAAGAAATAAGGCAACTCAAACAACATAAGATGATATACGTTAACTACAATTATAGCATTGTATTTAACCTTTAAGTGTTCATAACTTTCCTAGTTTTAGCTTATCGGACAAACACCCTCAAGTGCATGATACAAATCGATAAGTAACATTAAGGTAAAGATCAATAGAGCAGACATGGGTGCCTTAGCAAAACATCAGGAAAGTCTAAAGTCAGAAAAAGTGTAGAGGATCATTAAGGTTCTTTGTTAACTACAGAAGTTCAACATCACATAGATTTGTTCCACTTAGAGAAGAATTCATTAAGCTTACAAAGGTAGTCAATTAGTATTGATTTAATTGCATATCATTAGAGAAAACAGTTGGTTCATATATACAGTATCGAAGCATGATTATCAAGCAAACACCAATAACAATACATCATGAACAGAAACAATCAATAGATAATAACATTGTAGACATAATTTTAACTTAAATAATTAAAAGATAGGAAGGGTCAATGTGAATTGATCTTCCTTTGAGCAGAAAACCAAACAAGGTTGTTGTTTTGTCATTTGGGAATCAAAATCTTAAACTACGATAAGGGAATAAACTCAAAACCGGAAAAGAAGAGAATGAGAAATCAATTAAAACCCTGAACTCTGATTTTAGATGCTACTGTGTTTAAGATTTTCATAATGTTAGGTGTTGGTGATGTTAGGTGAGAGAATTGAAGGTTCCTATTTATAATACCTTTAAACCTTAGGGTTCCGACATATTCAAGTGGTGAAAGTGGAGAGTGACGATCACCAGATGATGTAAGCAAAAGTGAGTGAAAATCAAAGAAACTGAGGGGAAATCAATGAGGATTTTACCTGAGAGGAGAGATATTGACCGTTGAAGGCAAGAAACTATCGATCTGAACCCAAATGCTAAAGAAATGGCCATGCATGCCATGGATTTGAAAGATTACAACATTGATGCAGGCGATTTGAAGTTTCACCTTCTAGCTAGGGTTTTCAAATTTGGGATTTTGAATCTTAGTGATTAAAATTAGGAGGAAACCGACTTGATTGACGAATTTCGAAGGCATAAAGGATGATTTTAGGGTTGATTTTTGACCTTGCACGAATTGGTGCAAAGTTTTTGATTGATTAGGGTTGATAGAAGTTGAGAGACCAAAGAGAGAAGGAAAAAGGAGGGTTTGATGATTTTAGGGTTGATTTTTGACCTTGCACGAATTAATGCAAAGTTTTTGATTGATTAGGGTTGATAGAAGTTGAGAGACCAAAGAGAGAAAAGGAAAAAGGAGGGGCAGCTAGTCTTAGGAGAAATGATTTAGGGTTTGGGGGTAAAGTAGGTTGGTCTCTAAGGTTAAGATTAAGGAAGGGAATGTGGGTCATTGGATCATTTGATCAATAGCCCTAATAATTCAGGTGTTAAAAGGTTTTTATGAGAAAATATGCGTGTCATTGGATCTTTGTGTTTCAACAACGAAGATGAGATTTGGCTAGAAAAAAAAATTAAAGTAAAATTGAGATTAAACGTAGGTCGTTGATCAAGTGGATTAACGTTTTAGATGTGTTTGTGTTTCTTGTGTGGGTGTTTTGAGAGCGGTGATGTGACGAATTTTGATTGTCTTAGAGAGAGTGGCATGGATTGCCAACATGGATTGGAGGGTTGGACCTGGACCGGGCAGATGAGGGATTGGGCTAATTCTAATTTAATGCATAGCCAAATTATGTTTAAGAGTGTAATTGCACTTATAGCCATTTAGCCTTTAACCTCTTTAAAATTAATTTAATTTAACTTAATTAATTCAAATAAAATGTGATAAATTATAATCATCAAATATGCTGCTAATTATTATAATTAATTATTTATTCAAATACTTTATTCTCGAATTATGATATTAGGTTTGGATTATTTTAAATAGTAGGCTGGTTAATTAAAAATTAAGGAACTTGTTAAATTAATTATAAAACATATGTATGAATATAAAAGTTAGTTTAATAGTCTCAAAATAGTAAGTGTAATATATTTTATAATTATATAATATTAATTATTAATTACTAATTTATATAAAAATAGGTATTATTGATTAGAAAATATTTTCCACATATTTATTGCAAATAATTAAGTATAAATAAATTAACTTTAAAGGGGATGGTCAAAATTGTCCGTTAACAGCTGTCTCTCTTTGACCGGAGACGATAAAAGAGGTTTCGGGCAAAGAAACAAATCAAGACTAATTTTGTCCCGACTTTACTCATGTATTGTAGGAATGACATATGGATTTGAGGAATATTATGAGTTGTAGAATTAAGGAAAGATTTAAGGAAGGTTCCGTGGGAATTTTGGGAAAATTGGGACCGAATTTTGGCTTTGAATCACCTACATACCTTGAGCTTAACGAGGATTAGGACTCATATAGTTCTAGATTGATGATTTGGAGAAGGCGATGCTTACAGGAATTGCCCTAGTATCGTATTATTACGATACTGCAAGACGAGAATAGTTTGGTACCCAGAATGACTCTGAATTGCAGCTTGATTATGAGACTTGAAACATTTGATGATTTAGAGTTCTACTGATCGTATTTGAGTTTGATTTTTGATCCATGGCCTTCTTATGAGTTTGTTGTCCCTCATAGAGTTGTATCTTAATTTTGCTTCTTAGAAGAAGTTACACGTCGCAGTGTTGAATCCTACAAAAACAAAATACACACATACCCACATATCGTAATGCAAATATTTTAAGATGTGATATAAATGATGCAAGAATGATGATGTCTGACTTCTGGCTAGCCATTATTTGAGATTGGGGAGACGAGATACTTGAATGTAACTTGATTGTTAGCCAGACTGTGTACCGTTCCGCAGTTGTCGGAGCATTAAGTCTCCACACTATAGGAGTATCTCCGTGCGATAAGAGTATGTTGACTTGAAATTTAAAATATCTCTACATGATGGTATCTCCACGCAATGGGAGTAGTTGACTTATGATGTAAAATATCTCCAGACGATGGGAGTATTTACAGGATATGGGAGTTTCTGACTTAAAAAATGTAAAATTCTTGTAAGTTGCATGAACAAAACATAAAAACATTCAAGATAAAACAAAGAAATAAGGAACATGCCGAAGAGATACTCTTGACTGCAAAACTAAATTGCGGTCGTCGATCGGCAGAACGTGTAACAGGATCAGATGGTTCATCCTTTGATCGGTAAAGTTGGTGATGGAGTTTTCAACCATATATTTGGAATCTCCGATATGGCAGAGTAATGGTGTGGTCTTTGTGAAGTGCTCTAGTTGGCGAAGCGAACAATTTGCTATATACAAGGCTTTGACTGACAAAGACTATGGCTCGATTTGTACAAGGTGCTCCTATTGTTTGAGAATACGCTTTCCTATATGCATGGCTTCCATTGGAGAGGCTGGAATATCATTATATACAAGGCACTCTGCTTGGTTGAGCTGACGATTTGCTATTTACAATATGCTCCGATCGGATAGGAGACATGGTTCCAAAATACCTACAAAGCATTCTGGAGTTAGTCCTTAGTCATATGAGGAAATGAATTAAATAATTAAATAGAGATAAGGGTTCATGAGAGAGTAGCGGGTTCGTAATTGCTCTGAGTTTGCCCCAGCATTCTTCATCTCCTGTCGGTCCTACGTTCAATGAATAACTCTTAGCAAGGGGTGTTGGTTTGTGTTGATCGTAGTCTTGGCCTAGCCCCAGGTCTGGTAAGATTATGCCACAAAGTTCGATAGATGGAATGATATGTTTTTAAAATATTTTGAAAATGGTTCATTTTTATGGCAAAGCGTAGTTCAATTACAATAGATGACTGGATCTGATTGTAATGACCCAACCGGTCGATTTGAGAATTAAAGTCTCGTTCGGAGATATAAGGTCTCGAGTAGTTTTGTAATGTGTATTATGACTTGCGTGTGTGGTCGGTATTGGTTTTCAGATGATTCAGGATTAAATTGAAAGAACAATTCCTATTTTGAAGTTTAAAAGAAAAGAGTTGACCGGATTTTGATATTTGAGTAAACGACTCAGGAATGGAAATTTTATGGTTCCAATAATTTTGTATGGTGATTTTGGAATTGGGCGAGCATCCGGATTTGGAGGTCTGTAGGGTAACTTGAAGCATTTTGGCAAAAATTGGAAAGTTGAAGTTTTGGAAGGTTGAGAGGTTTGACTGAGAGTTGACTTTGGCGATATCAGAGTCGGAATGCGATTTCGAGAGTAGGATTAGCTCAGTTATGTCATTTGGAATTTGCATACAAAATTTGGCATCATTCTGACTTGTAGAAGGTTGAAGATTTTAAATTTTATAAGTTCGATTCGTGGTGTGATTTGTACTTTCGACGTTGTTTGATGTGATTTGAGGTCTCGAGCAGGTCCGTGTTATGTTATGGAACTTCCTGGCATGTTTCGACGGGGTCCCCGGGTGCGTTTCGGATGGGCCACAGGCCATTGGCTTATGTTTTGGAATGCTGAGTTCTGATGTCTGATGTCCTTCTACGCGATCGTGAAGGCACAGACGCGATCGCATAGGCTGTTTGGTGCGTGGCCCATTTTCCTTCTTCGTGTTTGCAGTATAAGGTTTGCGATCACTAACGTGTATATTCTCCTTCATCAAGTTCGCGAACTCAATGCTTCTTCTGCGATCACGATGTGCAACTACCTAGGCATCAAAATATATCTTCCAAATCGAGAGTTTGACCATGTTTTCCAATCTTGACTTTTAGAGCTCGATTTGGAGCGATGCTTCGATGGTTTCTCAAATAAATCATTGCGGTAAGTGTTATTCACCCGAAATTTATAATATTTCATGATTCTACTTTTATTTTTATCTTATAATTAGTGTTTTGAGTTGAGGAAAATGGGAAGTTTTGAAGAAACCTTTAAATATTTGAGTTTAGGTTCTTATGCTCATTAGATATGAAGTTGCTTTGTTATGTTGAACCCCCCATTTACTAGTTTCACCTCTACGTGTCTTAATTGGAATTAATTTCTTCATGTTCCAATCTTATTGCCTATTTGACTCTTATATGCCTTAACTGAAGTTGTTGTCTCTTTTATTTCCATGTTATCCTTCCCTAATTTCTTATCCTTAATTGAATATGTTGTATCTCTTTCGTAATTGCTCAACCCTAAATGAAGTTTAGTTATCCGTTACTATAGTTGACTTATCCTTAATTGGAATTATTGACTCAGGTTACCTCCCTTGTTGTCGAATTATACTTTTGGCATCATTCCGGGTTGATTTGATATGTTTCTGAGCGGGTTGTAGAAGTTTGAAGATTTTAAATTTTATAAGTTCGATTCATGGTGAGATTTGTAGTTTCGACGTTGTTTAATGTGATTTGAGGTCTCGAGCAGGTCCGTGTTATGTTATGGAACTTTTTGGCATGTTTCGACGGGGTCCCGGGGCCCCCGGGTGCATTTCAGATGGGACACATGCCATTGGCTTATGTTTTGGAATGCTGAATTCTGGTGTCTGATGTCTTTCTACGCGATCGTGAAGGCACATACGCGATCGCATAGGCTATTTGGTGCATGACCCATTTTCCTTCGTGTTGCAGTATAAGGTTCGCGATCACTAACGTGCATATTCTCCTTCATTGCGTTCGCGATCGCAATGCTTCTTCCGCGATCACGATGTACAAATACCTAGGCAACAAAATATATCTTCCAAATTGAGGGTTTGACCATGTTTTCCATATCTTGACTTTTAGAGCTCGGTTTGGAGTGACGCTTCGATGGTTTCTCACATAAATCATTGCGGTAAGTATTATTCACCCAAAATTTATTATATTCCATGATTCTACCTTTATTTTTATCTTATAATTAGTGTTTTGAGTTGAGGAAAATGGGAATGTTTGAATAAACCTTTAAAGTTTTGAGTTTAGGTTCTTATGTTCATTGGATATGAAGTTGCTTTGTTATGTTGAACCCTCCATTTACTAGTTTCGCCTCTATGTGTCTTAATTGGAATTAATTTCTTCATGTTCCATTCTTATTGCCTATTTGACTCTTATGTGCCTTAACTGAAGTTGTTGTCTCTTTTATTGCCATGTTATCCTTCCCTAATTGCTTATCCTTAATTGAATATATTGTATCTCTTTCGTAATTGCTCAACCCTAAATGAAGTTTAGTTATCCGTTACCATAGTTGACACATCCTTAATTGGAATTATTGACTCAGGTTACCTCCCTTGTTGTCAAATTGTACTTTTGTGGAATCATTGTTACATATTATTACTTCCTTATTGAGCTACTCGTATTGAGACTAGTATTCTCTGTTTTATCTTTCTTTGTGAGATTGTTTTGTCGTTTCTTTGTGTTCCAAGGTTCTTGAGTTGATTTACTTGTTGTATTCTCGTGTCATTGTTATTGTTGTCGCTGTTGTACTCAGTTGTTAAGCCGAGGGCTATGCGCGGTTGTGGTATTGACACTATTTATAGGAAATGTTATGGAATATGGACACATGTTTTGAAAGTCATTCTATTGCGATGTTGTGTTTTTGGCACGTGTTATTGTTGGGAGGATTTGTTCGGGTGTTTCCACGAGGTTTCTGCCATGCTATTGTTACTATTGATATTTCCACATGCGGCATGACAAGGCGGGCTATATATGTGGGTTTGTGCATTTGGCGATATAAGGTGGGAGTATTATTATGCGCGTGCGGTGAGACAAGACGGGCATTTACTTTATTATTGTGCACGTGGCGAGACAAGGTGGGCTATGTCGGGGAATAATTGTTGATGACTTGTGATGGCCTGGGGACATTGTTATTGTTGTTATTTCTGTAGTGGTGTGCCTACCATGTGTGAGTTATACCGTGTACATTTTGTGGTGATCATTTCTTATGTGTCATTCATTGTCTCTACTCTTACTTGTTGACTTGCATTGTGGTAGAACACATGCACAAACATACACGTAAATAAATCACCTATATCGGTTAAGAAGATGAATCCAGATGTTATTGACCATTTATGTATACTCTCGTGTACTTGCCTTCTGTGTTAGAATTATCTTGTTGGCACATGAGTTGTCCGTGCAATCATGAGTCATTGTTATTGTTGGCGCGTGAGTGGTCCGTATGGATATTAGGTATTTTTACTCTCTTGGCACGTGATTCGTCCGTACGGTTGTGAATTTGTAATGTGGGCACAAACAGCCAAGTGATTGGGGTGCAAGAATTGGGACCCGTGATTTGTGATTATGCGGTTTGGTACCTCGTGGAAATTCCTGAATAGATCTGGTGTAAAAGCGGTTGTTCTTGTTGAAATGTTACTTGTTTTGCTTTATTTGGTTTTATCTAACTTAGACTGTGTCCAGCTTACTCTACAACATTACTATCTATTTGCTTCTTGTTGCTAATTGTTGATTCTAGTATTTCATTACGAGTATTGTTTTGTCTTCCTTACCATGCTTAGCTTTATATTAACATTGTTTCCCCGTTTGTTCACCTTCATACTTGTTCAGGTTGTTTAGTCCAATAGGTGTCTTGACTGTCCTTCGTCACTACTCCATTGAGGTTACTCTTGATACTTACTTGGTACTGCTGTGGTGTACTCATACTACGCTCTGCACATTTTTGTGTAGATCCAGGTAATTCGGAATCAGACGATCGCTAGCTAGATGTACGTATCTTGCTGTGGAGACTCAAGGTAAACATGCTGCTGTGTTCACAAGCCTCGAAGTCACCTTATGTTATTGTACTTGCACTGTTTTATCTCTATTTCAAAACAGCTGTATTTATAGGTTTTTGTAGAAAACTTAATAGAACTTATGACTTGTACTATCGATTTTGGGAATTGTAATCGTGTATAAGATTTTTATCCCATATTCTTCATTGATGGTTAATTTCTTCTATTAATCTAGTAAGTGTTAGGCTCACCTAGTCTTAGACTAGGTGGTGTCACGGCATCCTACGGAGGGACACTAGGGTCGTGACACCGATGAAGATAGCCTATGTATTCCTTCCAAAAGGAAATCAAGTCGTGGCGTAGTTCCAAGTACATACAAGATGCTATTTTGTTTTTCTATTACAAAGGGGAGGGAGACCGGACCCTACATGAGTTGCCTACGTATCCCACCATGGGAAGTCAGGTCAGGCATAGTTCTGTTACAACTAAAACCTAATTCTATTATCTTCAAATGTAGTATCTCTTGATTTCATATGAGTTCACGGGCTTCGTCCTAATTCTTCCGTCCATTTCTTCTAGGATCAAGGCTCCTCCCGACAACATTCGATGGACCACATAAGGACTCTAACAATTCGGCGCAAACTTCCCCTTGGCTTCTTCTTGATGAGTAAATATTTTCTTTAAAACTAACTACCTTGGTGTAAATTGCCGAGGTTTCACCTTCTTGTTGAATACACTGGCCATCCTATTTTGATATAGCCAACATGGCACACCGCGTCCATTCTTTTTCCATCAATGAGCATAAGTTGCTCATGACTGACCCGTATCCATTTTGCATCATCTAACTTGCCTTCTTGAATGACTCTCAAGGATGGTATCTCGACCTCTGCGTGTATCATTGCTTCCTGCCATATACCAACATGTATGGTATTACCCCGGTGGATGTTCTCATGGTGGTCCAATAACCCTACAAGGCAAAGGAGAATTTCTCATACATTTTTATTGCTTGCTTCAACTGCTCTATTCATTTGCGGCCTGTAATTTGTGGAATTACGGTGCACAATTCTGAACTTCTCGCAAATCTTTCTTATGAGATTGCTATTGAGATTGGCTGGATTGTCAGTAATGATCATCTATTCTGAATCAACAGACAATGTTGTTACAAACAAAATCAGCTACCACTTTCTTTGTAAAGGCCTTTTATGTAGAGGCTTTGAACCATTTAATGAAGTAATCAATGGCTACCGGGATGAAATGGTGTCTGTTTGATGCGGTGGACTATATAAGTCAAATCACATCCATACACCAAGTGGTGAACGGCCAAAGAGAACCCATTACATTCAGCTTGTTAGGTGGAACTCGGATGATATCCCCCTGAATCTGACACTAGTGACACCTTTGTACGTAACAGATACTATCACTTTCCATGGTCATCCAAAAGTATCTGGCTCTTAAAATCTTTTTGTCCAACATGAAACCATTCATCTTAGGTCCCCATATCCCTGTATGTATTTCTTCTAGTAGTCTGGTTGCTTCAGCGGCATCTACACACCTTAACAGACCCATGTCTGGGGTCCTCATGTACAAGACATCCTCGATAAGGAAAAACATGATTTTATATCCTTCTGAGTGCTCACTTCTGACCATTGGTGGCATTCTTTGGATAATCTCTTGTTTCAAGGAACTTTTTGATGTTGTAGTACCACGACTTACCGCCTGTCTCTTCATCTACATGAAAAAAGTACGCATGATGATCCCAAACCTCTATCTCAATAGGGTCAATGTAATTCTTATCTGGATGTTGGATCATGGATGACAAGGTTGCGAGAGTGTCAGCAAACTCATTCTGGATTCCGGGAATGTGGTTGAACTTGATCTTGGTGAACTTCTTGCACAACTCTTTCACAATGCAGGTATGGAAGGATCTTGATATTCTTGGTAGTCCATTCACCTTTGACTTGATGTATCAGTAGATCAGAATCTCCTATGACCAGAAGCTCCTTAATCGTTATGTCAACTGCCATCTTAATCCAGAGGATGCATGCTTCATACTCAGCCATATTATTGGTGATAGGGAATCCTATCTTAGATGAAGCTAGGTAATGCTATCCTGATTCTGAAATTAAGATTGCCCCAATAACTACTCCTTTGAAGGCTCCATCGGAAAAACATTCTCTATCCGGGTACGACTCTGCGATGTCTTCCTCGGTGAACAACACTTCTTAATCCGGAAACTATGTAGTGAGCGGTTCGTAGTCCTTGTCCACTGGGTTCTCTACAAGATGTTCTGCTAATGCTTATCCATCAATAGCCTTCTGCATTATGTATACAATATCGAAGTCGCAAAGAAGAATCTTCCATTTGGCCAACTTTCCTATAGGCATCAACTTCTAGAAGATGTACTTGAGTGGGTCAAGCCGCGATATCAGATGTGTGGTGTATGCCGACATGTAGTGCCTCAACTTCTGGGCAATCTAAGTGAAAGGGCAGCAGGTCCGCTCTATCGAAGTGTACTTGGCTTCGTATGGTGTAAATTTCTTGCTCAGGTAATATATAGCCTGCTCTTTCCTCCGTGTCTCTTTGTGTTGTCCCAACACACATGCAAATGCATTATCCAAAACTGACAGATATAGTGACAATGGCTTTCTGGGTTTGGGAGGAACCAACACTAGTGGATTTGACAAATACTCCTTGATCCTGTTGAAAGCTTTTTGACATTCTTCTGTCCATTTTGTAGCAGCATCCTTTTTCAACAGCTTAAAAATAGGCTCGTAGGTTACCTTTGACTGGGCTATGAACCTGCTGATATAATTTAATCTCCTAAGGAAGGTCATCACGTCCTTCTTGCTCTTGGGCGATAGTAGATCTTGAATGGCCTTGATCTTTGAAGGATCCAGTTCTATCCCTTTCCTAGAAATTTTCTGGCGGGGTGATTTTACACTTAGGAATGTGTCCGGAATGTAATTTGGAGGTCTGTGGTAGAATTAGGCTTGAATTGGCGGTTGATTTGGTGTTGTTTTGCGTGTTCCGGAGGTTCGACTAAGTTCAGGTAGTGATATATGACTTGTTGGAATTATTGGTTGAGGTCCCGAGGGCCTCGGGTGAGTTTCGGATAGGTTTGGGTTGTGTTGCGCTCGTTTTTCTTATGTTTCGACGCCTTGTTTTCAATCATAAATGATATCATATTGAACAAATAAGCTCCGATTGCTTTTTTTGATTGAAGCATTAGATCCGTATCGTACTTAATGACCCGAAGCAAAAAGAATCGTCGAATTTTGAAATTGTATGAGGATTTTATACTCATTTTACTAAGAATTAGATTGCCAGATTTGTCAAATTAATTACGAACTTGCCACTGACGGCGTATTTAAACATCTGCACTATTTGTACATATTGAAACCAACATATCTCCTCTATTATAAGGTCAAATGGAGTGATTCAAAAGTCTAACTTGACTAGATTTTCACAAGGAATCCATTGGAGGCATAAACCGCAAGTTTTGGGATCATTTGGCATGAGAAACGAGGCATAATAGCTGGCAGAAAAATATATAAAACGAGGGTTTGTTCATTCTGTCATATTTTGAGTTGGGGAGCTCGGATTTGGGCGATTTTGGGGGCGATTTTCACCATATGGATTGGGGTAAGTGTTCTCTAGTCAGGTTTGGTTATATTTTATAAATCCATCTTCGTTTTTGGGATTTGATTGATGATTTTAAAGTGAAATTGAGGGAGTTAGAGTTTGAGTTTTGGAGAGTTTAAGTGAGAATTTGAGGGATCAAACGGTGTCCGATTTTGATGAATTTTATATGGTTGGACTAGGGAGAGGATGGGGTTTATTATTCTGCCATTTTTGACTGATTTAGAGATGTGGGCCCGAGGGCCTGGTTTTGGCGGTTTCGGATTTTTGGCATATTTTGTAGTTTTTATTGTGGAATTTGATTCGTTAGCCTATGTTGATGGTATTAATCTGATTATGGTTAGATTTGGAGCTTTCGGAGACCAAGTCCAGAGATGAGGGCATCCCAAACTAGGATTTTACGCTGTTAAGGTAAGTAACAGTTTTAACTCTGGCTTTGAGGGTATAAACCTGGAGAATTTGATATCATGTGACTGTTTGGAGGTGATACCCATGCTAGGTAACGGGCGTGTGGGTGTATACCTCGAGAGATTGAGACTTGGTCTGTCCCATGAGGCCTCATGGCCATCATCTGTGTTTACGTAGTTACTTGTTGTTGAACTTGTCTGCCTTCATGTTCGAGATCATGCTTAGGCTTTATTCATGCTCACATTATTTGTACTCAATCATAGAAATTATTGTACATATTTTCCTCAGTCTCTATTATTTGCTAATAAGCTGTGATACTTGATGTGGGTTGTGTTCCCTTATTTATTGATGATGGTGAGGCTAGTGAGGTACATGGCTGGGTGAGACCGAAGGCCTAGTTGCAAGGATATTAATACCATAGCGCGCGAATTATCCGCGTAGCACCTGAGTTGACCGTGCGGGTCCAGATATTGATACTATAGTACATGAGTTCTCCGTGTAGCACGTGAGTTGACCGTGCGGATCCAGGTATTGATATGATGGCACGTGAGTTGTCCGTGCTTAGCGCTTGGGCTTTGGAAGCCCCTCCGGAGTCTGTACACACCCCCAGTGAGCGCAGAGTGTTGAGTGTTTTGAGTGTTGAGTGTTGAGTGTGAGTGATGAGTGATGGAGTGACACTACTGTGAGGTTGTATTTATTTGTGTTGTTGCTGCATTTATCTGTTAAACTTCTTTGTGGCATTTAGTGAGTTATGGAATTTACATGTTTATTTCTGTTTATTTTTAAATTGTGAAAATAAATATTTGGATAGTTTTACTTAGCTCGTCACTACTGTTCAGTTTCTTAGTTATTTCTATTTCTACTGAGTCGGTTGTACTCATACTATACCCTGCACTTTATGTGCAGATCCGGGTGAGTTAGAGCACGGCGATCATTGAGTTTAGATCGGCTATCTGTGGAGATTGCAAGGTAACTGCTAGCGTCTGCTGGACCTTGTTACTCCTTTTGTCATTTCTTCTTTTGGACAGCTAGACATTTTATTTATTAGTTCATATATTTAGATGTTCATGACTTAGTGACACCCCGATGTTTGGGGCTCGTTTCCGTCTTTTCTATAATTATATTTAGAGTTGATTTAGTTTATGAAAAATGCAAATGATGGAAATGTTTTATTAAATTCTTATAATCGGTTTATTAGTAATATTTTGGGAAGTAAGCTTACCTTGTAGCACGATAGGTACCATCACGACCATGGTTAGATTTTGGGTCGTGACAGTTCTCTACTTGGATTTCCTTGGTTTATCTCCTCTGGGGTGTAACACCTTCCTAACCTGGTAGTACGTCCATGGAACTATCTTGTACTTTTGACTTTCCTCTTTCCTGACGATGGTAGCGGACTGTTATTGGTATGTCTGGCCCATTACCGTAGGTTTCAACTTATAGTAATCAACGAAGTTCTTTGGGGTGGGACTCTTGCAGCCTCGGCATTCCCAATTATGACGGTTGTCCAATTCAGATCATAATCTTCATCCAAAGCAATCATGTTAGCTCCTCGATTTTTGTGGTTCGGCAGTGGGTTACGATTCACATTTGGCGGAGCCGGGGTACATTGGATGGTGTCACTCTTGATCAGCGGCTGAATCTTATTCTTCACCCTAAAACAATCCTCGATGACCAATTTTGACCCTCTCATTTTAAATTAAATTATTTATACTTAACGGCTTGCAATAAATGTGCTAAAAATATTTTCTAAACGATAATACTTATTTAATACAAATATAACAAAAATTAGAATTAATAGTGTTAAATCAATAATTCGGTATTAATGGTTTATAAAATATATCACCCTTATTATTTAAAAAAAAGGTAAAATAACCTATATATTTTGTTACACAAGTTTTAGAATTAATTTAACAAATTAAATGTTGTTTTTTTATTAACTCGTTTCTTATTCAAATTAAGCTAAAATTACATCTATAATTTAGAAAATAAAGTATTTTAATAAATAAATGGTTAAATATGGTAATTTCTTGTGTATTGGATGATTATAATTTCTATCACATTTCAGTAGAATTAGTTAAGTTAATTAAGTTAATTTTAAAGTGGTTAAAATATCAAAAGGCTGCAATTGCAAATGATCAATTAAATAGAAAGTGATAATTTCTCAAATCAATATCGACCCAGACTTGGCCCAATCCCTCATCTGACCCATTCCAAACAACCTCACATATCCAAGTTGGCAATCCACCCACACCTCCACGAACCAATCAGAGCTTGCCACATAGCTCTCCAATCCCACTCACACAAGTTAAACCGTGGGATTAATCTCGAGACACCACTTTATTGGTCTCGAGATTGATGTAAGAAAATGTCGATACTTAATTCGGGCATGTTGTCATATGACCATGCGAACACATCGATGTATTGTCAGAGGATGTCGACCAGTTCTTCTGTTTGTTCTGCTTCAAGATGGATGCTGATTCGAGTTTCTTTCATGTCTTCTTTATTTCCCAAGTTGATTACTTTTGTTTCTTCAAGGTTAGGCTTTTTATGGCTTTCTAACTACTCCATCTCATGCGGGAGGTTATCAGGCATCATGCTTTTGTCGTACTCCTCGTAGTCTGGATCGATTTGCTCTAGGGTTTTGTTACATGTCATTATCGCGGAACACAGGTTTTTATTGATTTGATTACTAAAAAGAAAAACTAAGTATAAATAAAGTGGTAGAATTTGCAATGATTTTAAGAAAACCAATTGTTTTATTTCATCAAAAAGGGAACATCTAAGCATTCAAGAAGGTAATTGACAAAACTATACAAGCACGGTTCAGACCTCAATTGACTGTGCATTTTTCAAAAGTTTACAATTCCATACTACCAAGACTTATGGAGAACCAGAGATGGGCTGGCGATGCAATTTTGCAAGGCCTCTCCTGGTTCGGCATCCCGAATGGTCGGTGTATTGATATAAACTTCATCATGGCATTCCTCGATCATAGTCACGAACAATTTTCCCATTCATCAACGATGTCATCTTTTGGTGCTGCGCTCTGACCTGGACCCGGAACACGCTCTAGCACAAAAGCCTTATTTCCAAAGTTATCATTGTAGGTCTTTCTAGTTGAAAGTTGATACCCTAAACTAGTTGATACCCTATTGTCCCTTTGGCTCAATCGGCTTTGTTATCCCATCTGATCAAGTTTCCAGTCTAGTCCCTGGTCGGTTTTCGTACTTCATCATCTCTCTCATTACCATCTTTGGTCTGTATGGGGACTACATACCCAGAACTTGCTCAGTCTTCTCTATTTTCGTGGTCTGTATGATCTCGACCGTGTGAAAGGCGACTCCATCCAATCCTTTTATGAACGGAACTGCATGTTCTACATACTGTGAATTACAATCTCAACCCTACTCGAACTTCATGCACTGATGGAGAGTGGATAGAACAACTCCTGCCATATGTATCTAAGGCCATCCCAACAACATGTTGTATTAAGATGAAATGCCCAATACTTGAAGCAGTATTGGGAACTCAACTAGTCCAATCTGCAGAGCTAGGTAGATCTCTCTAATGACATCTTTCTGAGACCCATCGAAAGCTCTTACTCTTACATGGCTTTCCTTCACTTCTATCAAATGAATACCCAACTCTAGTAGAGAAGAGAGTGGGTAGATATTCACTTCGGATCCCCCTTCAACAAGCACTCGAGATACCACTTTATCCCCGCACTTGATTGTGATGTAGGCTTTGTTATGATCCACACCTTCTATAGGAAGTTCGTCTCTTTGGAAGGAAATCATGTTTGCCTCAACCATATTTCCAATGGTTGTTTCCAATACCTAGTTGTTAGTGCTACTTGGCACACTTACTCCACTCAATACCTTCATCAGAGCACCTTTATGACTGTCATAACTCATTAGTAGATCCATGATTGATATGTGTGAAGGGGTTTTCTTTAATTGTTCTTCCATAAAATATTATTTAGCTGGCATATTCCTCCAAAACTCTGCCACATCGGCATCTGTTATGTTTCTCCTCTGAATCTGTTCTCTACTTGAATTTCCTCGGTTTATCTCCTCCGAAGCGTAACACCTTCCTAACCTAGTAGTACGTCCATGGAACTATCTTGTATTTTTGACTCTCCTCTTTCCTGATGATGGTAGTGGACTGTTGTTGGTATTTCTGGACCATTACCGCAGGTTTCAACTTATAATAATCAACGAAGTTCTTTGGGGTGGGACTCTTGCAGCCTCGGCGTTCCCATTTGTGACGGTTGTCCCATTCAGATCATAATTTTCGTCCAAAGCGATCATGTTAGCTCCTCGATTTTTGTGGTTCGGCAGTGGGTTACGATTCACATTTGGCGGAGCTGAGGTACATTGGATGGCGTCACACTTGATCAGCGACTGGATCTTATTCTTCACCCTAAAACAATCCTCGATATTGTTGAAGACCAATTTTGACCTTCCCATTTAAAATTAAATTATTTATACTTAACATTTTGCAATAAATGTGTTGAAAATATTTTCTAATCAACAATACTTATTTTATACAAATATAACAAAAATTAGAATTAATAGTGCTAAATCAATAATTCAGTATTAATGGCTTATAAAATATATCACCCTTATTATTTTAAAAAGGTAAAATGCCCTCTATATTTTGTTACACAAGTTTTATAATTAATTTAATAAATTAATTTTTGTTTTCTTATTAACTCGTTTATTATTCAAATTAAGCTGAAATTACATCTATAATTTAGAAAATAAAGTATTTTAATAAAATAAATGGTTAAATATGGTAATTTCTTGTGTATTTGATGATTATAATTTCCATCAGATTTAAGTAGAATTAGTTAAGTTAATTTTAAAGTGGTTAAGATATCAAAAGGCTGCAATTGAAAATGATCAATTAAATACAAAGTGGTAATTTCTCAAATCAATTTCGGCCTAGACGTTGGCCCAATCCCTCATCTGACCCATTCCAAACAACCTCACATATCCATGTTGGCAATCCACCCACATCTCCACGAACCAATCAGAGTTTGCCACATAGCTCTCCAATCCCACTCACTCAAGTTAAACCGTGGGATTGATCAATGGTCCATAATTAATCTCAGTTTTCTCTTTATTTTTAACTCCTACCGAATTTCATCACGACGGTGGGATTCTTGGCCATCGTTTTCCCCTAAATTAAACCGTTCACCAATTTTAATTCACAAAAAATCAGAGTCGTTGATCAAATAATCCAACGACTCACGTTACATCTCCCATTTTTAACTCAGAGAGAAACCACTAATACTAATCATTCTCCACCAAACCCACCGGCCCTGTTTCCTCTTTTGCTCTCTGCTCTCTCGTCCTCCCAGCCTCCATCAATCACAAGATCTTGCACTAATCTTTGCAATGTCAACAAATCAACCATGAATTCAACATTTCTGTCTTCCCCAATCACAAATCTTGATGATTCCTTTCCCATTCCACTGATAAAATTAGAAACGCCCAAACACGAAACCCTAGCCTAAACGTGAAACTTCGAACTCGTTTGATTTTACTCATGTTCCATCAAATCGAATGCATGCATAGAGTTTTCTCTGAGTTTAATCATGAGTATTCAATGTCTAGAGGTCAAACGCAGTGACCTTTGGACATTGGAGCTTTAGACGATAGATTTTCTTTTATCAATGGTTGATTTTAATTCTCAAATCATCCAGGTAAAATCTTTCATCAATATTTCCCTCTGTTTTCTCTAATTTACCCATTTTGCTTTCATCATCCACTCATCGTCATCTTCTACTCACTATTTTCAAATTTTCTGAAACCCTAGGCATTGAATGATACTGTAAATAGAGATTTTAATTGCTCATACCTAGACACACTTAACACATAGCAACATACACTGAGAATCACTTCACAATCGAAATCTTAAGTTTTAAACTATTTTTTTACTTTCGTCCTCTCTTTTTCGGTTCTGAGCTTATTCACTGTTCGAAGTTTCAGTATTTGGTTCCTAAGAGGCAAAACAAAAAGACTTTGTTGGGTTTTCTTCTCCGAGGAAGGTTAGTGTGTACTGACCCTCCCTTTTCTTTGATTATCTGTGTTGCTTCATACTTACCATGATTCTTTTGTTTATTGCCTTTCGTTTATAATGTATGTTTTTTGGTTTATGACTGTTTATGATATCTTGATATTGTATGGTATTTTCATTGCTTAAGATAACCTGAAATTATTAATGTTAATCAATTACCCATGTGAACTTAAACAAGTTTCACTAGATAAATGCTTCTCTAAATTGAATAATCTGAACAATGTTAAACTTCTGTAGTTAATCAAGAAACCTTAATGATTTCTTGCACATGTTCTGATCTTAGACCTTTATGAAGTCTTGCTGAGATCTTCATACCTGCTGCACCAGTCTTACATTAATTAGAACTGCTATCTATTGATCTATGCCATATACTTGACTTATTTTCTTTGATGAAGTTAGAACTATGGGAGTTGTGTACATTTAGAGGTTCAACACAAATCTCCTATCATTTTATTTGTTAGTTTCCTTACTATTCAAACATGTCTTGCAGTCCTATAATTCCTTAAAACATCATTGAAAATCTTCCGTTGATCCTCATGTTTATATGATTGATTAATTGTACATTTGAGTTTCACTGGATAAATGTTTCCCTAAAGTGATTGACTTAAATATTAACGAGTTTCTGTGATTAATTCCACATATTTTTTATCATCTATTGCCATGATTAATAGCCTAACTATGTGTTATATCACATCTTGGATTAGCTATGTTGTTAACACATCTAAACTAGACCTCATAATGATGCATGTGTTATCACACTTAGCTTGCCTGCCTAGATTGATTGATCTGCTGCTAGAACCTGCCTACTTAATGTATGTGAACTCCCATGTTCTGAACATTTATAGTGAACCTACTAGTATAATTCTATGTCAGATGTTCTTCTGCTATACTCCATAATCCTGCAATCCCTTAGGAACATCACTTTTATGTATCTGAGCATCCTCTTCAAGCTTCCACATTTGTTTGCTTCTTAACATACTTCATGCTTGTCTTTCATGTAAGATATAATCATGCTTGAGCTCTCATACCTCCCACTTAGGAATGAATTATCTCATAAAGAAGAAGTTGAATATTGTTTATTCTAGAAAGGATTAACAACATATAATTTGTAATGTAAGTTAATTGTGATCACTGATGAATTTAAGAGAAATTCATGGATATTGTTTTGCCCTGTTTGAATGAATATTGTACCATATTTGGTTGAATACCTTGGTTCTGAACAACCTAATATGAACTTAAGATTATGAACTTGAAAGGGTGAGTGATCGTGTCATTAGCATGGATGGGGATTAAAGTTGATTTGTTTGCCTACATAAGTATCTCTGATGATGTACTTAGAAATTATGACCAAGATTGTTAATTTATACATCTATTGAGGATTTAACAAATGTGTGAATCTTTGATTGTTCTAAATATAGTCAGATAGTTGTTGAAGTATTGTACATTAATTAGGAGTTCCTGCTAATATGAATCAGCTAGTATGGCTAATGAAGTTAACATACATATCATCTCTATCCCCCCCATCCCCCAGATCATTAGACTTAGCATTTAAGCCTAAACCAGTCTACTGGTGTTCGCCACTCTTTGTTTTAAATTTGTGATCAGTCTTTTAAAAGTATTCTGATACATGATGAATATCCATGTGTATTGTGAGTATTTACAGTAGCCTACACTCTCTTGTTTGGAGTGTGATTTTAAAATCAATAATGTAATCTTCGACTTTTATACTTTGGTAATGATATACTGTATGGCTTATGTGGAGATCATATATATGCTTGAGTCTATGTGTTTATTGCTGCTACTACATCAGTTGTCATAGTGAACGCCTCATTGGCAACTAAGCCTGTAGGAAGGATGAGTGTGAATGGTTAAGAGTATTTGGGTGTGAGATCTAGTTTGTGGATGAGATTCCCTCCCTGCCATAAGCACTGCTCGGGGTGCCTAAGACCCTTGTGAATTCAGAAGTGCCAGGGATTCAAAGGGTATCTTATCCATGAATGAGAATTTGCCCTAAGCTCTTAATTATTGGCATTTATTAATCCCTTTAGGATTAATGCTAACTGGAAAAAAGCTTCATTGTGATCATTATTTTGTTTACTCTACTGGGCCTTACATTGTCTTTACTATATCCTTAATCACGGTATTTGTTATTGCTTATCGGGCCTCTTGTAACATTGCTAATATCTCTCTTCTCTTTTGCATATGTGATCGAATTGGGGACTATTGAGTTCTCAAGAACTCAGGCCCAAGTTCTAGCCTAAAGTCCAAGTTACTGAAGCTTGTCGTTGTTATTCGAAATCTACTGGGCCAAAATTTCGTATAGGCCCAAATAGTGAGTCAAGTTCCCTTTTATTCCTCACTATTAGATGAATTGAATCTGTTAGCTATTTTTTTATATGTGTATGGCACTAAAAATATTGATTGAATGCTTTTATTATCCCTTAAGTTTTTTAGGAACCTAGGCAAGCCAAAATCCATAGGTAATAAAAAGGAATCACTGTTGCATTCTGATTAGCTATAAAATTTCAGCATTTTGATCATTTGTCTTTCATTACACAAGATTTCAGTTTCACTCACGATAACCATTTAATGTAGTTCTTTAAAGTTCAAAACACATTTGAAAAGCAAGGAATTCTTCTTCTAAAGCCGAAATTGAAAGGGAGATTTCAAAGTCAATTTTTCTATAAATGAAATCAACACGGTTGGAATCAAGGAATATTAAACTTCAACGAAATTTTTCTCAAACACATAGCTAAAAATTGAAACGAAATTTCCAAAGGAATGCCCAATTTCAAGGCCCATTTTCTAATAGTCTTTACTCTACTAGTAGCCATATTATTTCAAAAGACAAAACATAAGCCACCCCGTACAAATCTTTTCAAGTTTTGTAAAAAACGCAAACATTATAAATATATTTCCAAATATTTTCAATCGTGTATATGTAAACATTTTAAATGGCTTTTACAAATTATACCTATATCCTCATTTCAAAGTACATATATTATTTTCAAATAATGGACTCTAAACAAGACATAGAGTAACTTTAAGCACTAAATAGGTAGAATATAGACACCTAATTCTCTAAACCTAGTCTACGTCCTATAGAGTTACCTTACATAGATTCTAAGGGGTGCCTAAAAGTCTTAGAAGAATAAGAACCCTTACCCAACATCTCACTGGTTAGTAGACTAAATAGGATAATACTAACTAAAACAGGTACCCTATACTTTTAAATATTAGGTGATGACTCTCTTTTATCATCAACATGGAAGTCACTAGTTGAATCTTGTTTGACTCGTGCAAAATAGGGTGCAATAGGTATCCTTCTCAGGTATACCTGAATGGTAGGTGCACCGTTTGGTTGCATCAAAGTACTTGGAAGATTGGTCGAGAACCCTCCCTTCTTCTGGATATATCAGACCGACTCTTCTCAGCCTTTCAAACAATTGGGCTAGGGGTTCAGCAATCAGGGTGTAGTTTCTAGTATTTCTTTCTTCAAAGTTTGGGCGTAGTCGGGGTGTATATGCTAGTCAATTTTGATGGGTGATGGTTTGAACTGGAGCGTATGGTCGTGGTGGGTTTGGATTTATATGGGAGCTATGTGGGTTGTATTGAGGTTGGATATTATAGTATGTTTATGTGTTGTATATTGGAGAGTAAGTAGGTAGGTGTGAAGGATGGGTGTTCATAGGGTAAGAGTTGTTTCTGTGGGGTGGACTGGACTGGTAGTAGGGAACAATTACAGATACTTATTCCTTCTTCTTCTTTTCACTGCTTATCGAACCAGACTGAATTACTTTGCTAGTCGCTTGTAGCGTGGCCGTTGATTGTATCTTGCCTGATTTGATGCATTCTTCTAGAAAGTCTCCTATCTTAACCAGTTTAAGGAACTTCTGCCCGATTATACCCATCATCTTTTCAAAGCAAATTCCTTCTTGAGCCTTGATGAAGTACTTGGTCATATCATTATCATCTAGCTGAGGTTGGGTTCTGGCAACCTCCGACCTCCAGTGGCATGCATACTCTTGAAATGATTCTGATGGTTTGTTCTACAAATTAACGAGAGAGGACCTGTCTGGAGTAATTTCGGTACTAAATCGAAAATGGTTCATGAAGTCTTCTACCATGTCTTGCCATTCTCTCTAGTTCCTGGGGTCCTGGCGGGTGTACCATGTGAGCTCCTCTTCTCTCAGGCTTCATATAAATAACTTCATCCTCAACTTTTGATTCCTTCCTACCCCGATCGGTCTATCGCAGTAGAACCTCAAATGTGCATGAGGATCACATGTTCATAAAAAATATCGAATTTCGGAGGCTTATACCCTATGGTCATGTCCACGTCAGGGTGTATACATAAATCTTCATAATCTACGCTCTCGCGAGCAACCTAAAGATCCTTCATCTGCTTTCTCAAAGCTCGCAACTATTTGGATACCGGATCTTCCTCTTTATACTTTGCTTCCTTCTTTATTTCAGCATATTTATCGATTTCATATGGCACTCTGAACGTAACGAGTACTGCAGAGGTAGGTTTTGAAGTGGCATATACACGTGGAACATACTACTCGTGAGTAGCGGTGTGTGCCACATGTATGTGCTGTGTTTGATTGTTGGCAAAAGTGATATTGTCACAAGGCAGGTATCAACTAAGTTGGTAGCGGCTGGTGGGTTTTGTGGTATCTGGACATAGTTTAGTATATAAGGGGTATATATAGGAAGGTTTGGTGTGTTTGTGGGAGTTAGTAGTGGTACAACCTGGGTTGTAGTGACTGTGGTTGGGGTATTGTTTTCTTATCGGGTAGTTGAAGGGAAGTGATCAGGGATTGAGTCTAATGAAGGGAAACGAGGTGGTTGTGGAATCATCATCATGACCAAATGTGACAGTTCTCAAATATATTGTACCTCTTCTCTTAATGATTCCATTTCCTGTGCCATCCTAGCAACATGCCCATCGTTTCGAGTATCATTCTTTTCCCCCGGTTGCCCCGGGTTGGCAGCTATTACCAGATTCTGGTTGGGTCATCAGTTGCAGACATCTTCCCTTTTAATCTCAGGTTATATGGTGGTTCAGCCAGTTTTTCGTATCAACATAAACCAACTTCTATTTCGGGGAAATAATAATATAATGTAACGCGGAAAATAAAAAGAAAAGAAGAGCAAAAGTTAGTTTTAGTGATTGCATAAATATAAGCACATATAGCAGTTGGTTTACGTATTCAAATAAGCATGTTTCCTAATATGAGAGGGACCTCTCTCTTCCAGAGGCAGGCCTACATCGCGAGTATTTGACGAACAATAAGATTTTGACACGTTTTAGGTTCGGAGAAAACTTTGGTTTTTCATTAATAATATTTGGATTACAATTGGCGGGAGCGATGATTATAATTTTGTTTTCCAACATCCACAAGATTACATAGGCTCACAGACTTGCCCTTAGGTAAATAAAAGGGGTAAAAGATAAAGGGTGCAAGATTTTGGGGGGGGGGGGGGGGGGGGGGGGGGGGGGGGGGGAAGGGTCAACAAACACTAGTAGTCATCCCGAGAATCATCTCCCAAATCTTCTTCCTCAGGTTCTTCTTCAGGGTCTTCCTCAATCTCTTTTTCTTCCTCATCATTGTTGTATTTAGGCTCTTCAGGATCCTCTTCTAGTTATGTTTCTGATTTAATTTGTATATACACGATCACTCGGTCATCATCCTCCAGAGGTGGCAGTATATGGTCGACCGACGTGTTAATGGTTCGGTTCGGACGGGTATTTTCTAAAATTTGTACCAGATCAATTTTTCAGTTATTCTATTATGCATAACTAAAATTAGACATTTTGAAACCGTCTCAATCATGTCGGTTTCTCTTCGGTATCGGTACGGTTCGATTAATTTTTGATTTATTTTAAATGTCATGTAAAAGTCACTAGTAGAAGTAGAATGTAATAACATACATACTTTTATAGGACTTATCAAACTTTCTAGATATTTTTACTCTTTAAAGGGTGACGAATTAAGAAAATATTAAAGATGGCCAGAGTATAGATCCATCAACTATTCTACTGCAGCGTAAAAGAAACTAAACAAAGATATTAACTGAGTGAAAAGATATTAACCAAGTTGGAACTCAAGAATAAAGTCTATAGAAGATTACATATTCAAAAAGATAAATCTAAATCATATGAAAGGAAACATATTCAATATATTGTAGTTTGCTACTAATCGCTAGAATAGCTTGTGCCTTGCTAGTGAATATATTGAAAATAATTTAGTTTCAATAGGAGTAGTATTATTGATTTGGAAATTAAGATTTTGAGTTTAATTACTTGTTTGCTTGTAACCGTTTTAGCAATTCCAACGCCCAAGGAAAATTTTAATACATTATTATTCTTAAACTTAATATATAAATATATATTTTTCACATGTAAATTTATTCGGTACTGTTTGGTATTTTTCGGTTTATTTTTATAAAATAAAAAACCTACCCTAATTATCGGTACAGTTATAGATTTATATAAAAATCTAAGGTTTTATTAAAAGAAATCTAGAAATTGATTCGATACGGTGCGGTACGGTCAGTTTAATCGATTTTTAAATATTCATTGACACCCCTACCTAGAACCACTTGCCGATGCTTGGTGGTGGTAACGAGATAATGAGGCAAGATCTCGTGATATATTTGTAAGGATGCTACTGCATCTTCCAACCCGTCCACTTCTTTTCTTCTTGGTCGAGCCAACTCATCTTCCTCATTATCCATACGAAGTATTCTGGAGTACACTATGATTTCTGACTCATCGGCATCCTGAGTAATTCCACTCGTCTTGAAGTCTACTCGCCCTTGGAATCGGGATTTGCCGGCTGTAGTCATCTTCATACAGAGTTGTTCTTGACTAGAGAGGTACATTCTGGATCAAACCATACTGCCTGACAACTCGCAAAAGTGCATACGACTTAATTCCTTCAAGTCCTACCAGCTATATGAAATATTTCTTGGGGGTCCTCAGAATTGCCCTGCCACTCAACCACAAAAGCTTACAGTTCACCCATTCTCCACTTAAATTTCTCAACATTTCTCTCCATTTCTCTTGCCCGTAAGGTGAGACCCAGTTCCCCATTCTCTCGTTGTGACTTCTAATCATATTGTTGACACCCATAAAATAATCGACAGTGGCCTCTCTTTGAAAGAGGTTTTGTGTGGCCCATATCCGGAGTAACAAATTGCAACCCTTGAAGAAGTCATACCGTCTGGAACATGCAGACAGTGCTCTCGGTAGTTTTGCCAATATCATAGGCACCAAGGTGACTTGGAGATTACCCTTAAACATTGACAAGACCACGGGAAGCAAGTTGATATTGATTTGTCCTCTCCTCTGTGGGAAAACCAGTAATCCTAACAATGTCAAAGAGAATGTTAAAGGACGGAGACTTTCCCAGGTCGCTTGATCATATTGAAACTACCTCATGTGCCACTCGTAGCTCTCTCAATGTCCAAATCTTTCAAATAATTGTTCTAAGCTCACCCACCTATCTTCAATATTTCTCGGATTCCAACTAGTTTCCAGACCCAAGGCATCGAGAAACCTTTGGTCGGGCATGATAACTGGCAGTATTGGCTTTATCTCTCTAAATGGTGACTCTATGAAGCTGGTGAATTCCTTCGGTGTTGGTACCAATTTATGGTCGACGAACTTGAAAACTACTTTGGCTTGATTTTACAATTATATCAGCAGTCTACTGAGCACTTTGTCGGCTCGGATGTTCAGTAAAGCAGTCAATGCTCCTAAGTGTGTTCCAATCTCATCTCCATAGTCTCGGCGAATGTTCCTCCACCATTGTTTCAGCTTGTGTGGTTCTCCCATGACCATACTAATTTCGGAGATGTTGTGGTTGATTTCCATTTTCAAGAGGTAAAGGAAGTGGTTTGGTAAGTGTTTGCTCTAGATCTTTAGCGTCTCATCAGGATTGGTTCGTCGTTCCACAAAAGACATGTCATTGGTTGCATGACCCATTGACATTAATGTGGCTTTCCTAATTGTGTGTCGATGCTAAGGACCGACTCACCTAAGGTTTATACAGTATGACCTATGTTTGCTAGAGTAGAGTATTTCCTAATTCTTGGAGTTGGACTAAATACTATGAGACGTTATGTCCGTTGACCTAATAAAGTCATTCTTTGAGACTAAAGAATTTTTAAAGAAGGTTTAAAAGGGTATCAAAAACATCCCTTGCATGCCATTATGTGTGATAGTGTACGGTCAGTACTCGATAGGAAAGAATGTAATGACAGTGTATATAAAGCGGTAACATATAATGGGATAATAGTGATATCATTAGAGCAGGCAGATAAGTAGTAATATAGGTAAGCACGTATTTGCAAAATTAAGCACAGTTAAAGTAGCAAATAAACAAAAATCCCTAAATTTTAGATCTATTCTAAGTCTGCTAAGGTCAGAACCTAAGTGTGAATACCCAGCAGAGTCGCCATGTTGTTGCACCCGATTTTGAATGAGTTAAAATAAGATTCAACTAGTGGTTTCCCTATTGTTGATGAAAGAGAATCGCCACCTAATATTTAAATGTATACTAGGGTATCTATTCAGTTATTAAATCATTATCCTATTAGTCTGCTAACCAGTGAGGTTTGGGTAAGGGTTCTTGTTCTTCTAAGGGAAAGGTGTTAGGCACCCCCAAGAATTTAACTAAGGTAGCTCCATAGGACTTAAATTAGGTTTAAGGAGTTAATGTCTATATTCTACTTAGTTAGTGCTTAAAAGTATATAGCTTACTCTATGTCTTGTTTAAAGTTTATCACTTGAAACATAATGTATATACTCTTGAAAAGAGGGTATAGGTTTCATTTATAAAAATCTTTAAAATATCTACATCATTGAAAGAATTTTGGAAGTGTATCTATAGTGTATATATTTGTAAACTTTATGAAATATGCCTAGATTTAAAATATATTATCTTAGGAATGGTGTGGCTATGTGCAATTCTAGTAAAACGGGGGCTATTGGAGAAATGAGATTAGATATACCTTAAGACTCATTTTTAAATTCTGCATCCAAGTTTAGAAGAAAGATTATTGAAGTATTCCTTGGTTGCGGCTGTGTTCGTTTTGTTTGTAGAAAATTATCTCGAAAATTATTTTCTCAATTCTGGCTTTTTAAAGAAGGGAAGTTGCTTGTTTTTTAAATCTGTCTTGAGCTTCAAAGCATTTCATGAAAATGGATAGTGTGAATGAAGATGAGAATTGTATAGAATAAGTAAGTAATTAAGCATATTGAAATTAATTAACTAACGTAATAACAATGATTCTCTTTTAAATTACATATGGTTTTTAGCTTGCTTAGGTTTCTAAAAGGATTAAATAATAATAAAGATATTTAATCAATATTTTTACTATCATACACATATATATAAACAAACATCAATTCTTATTTAAAATAATAGAAGAGTAAAGGGACTGAACTTAGAGTTTGGGCCCAAGAAATGTCAGGCCCAGATAGACAGCGAAACAACAGCAACATGCTCCAATGTTCGGACTCTAGGCTGGAACTTGGGCTTGAGTTCTTAAGAACATAGTAGGCTCAGTTCAATCACTTGTGCAAAAGAAAAGAAGACACTAGTGATAATGCCCAATATAACTCTTAAATGCAAATAAGACCAAGGTAAAGCCCAAATAAAACTGTAACAAGTCTTGTGATTAAGGATGCAATAAAGTTAATGTAAAGTCCAATAGAGTAAACAAAGTAATATTCACAGTGAAGCCTTTCATTCATTTAGTAATAATCCTAAAGAGATAAATAAATGTCAATGATTAAGAGCTTAAGGTAAAATCTCATTCATGGACAAGACACACTTTGGATCCCTGGTACTTTAGAGTTCACAAGGAGCTTAGGGACCCCGAGCAGTGCTTGTGTCAGGGAGGGAATTTCAATCCACAAACTAGATCCTACTCCTAAATACCATTAATAATTCACACTCACTCTTCTCTATAGGTTTAAATGCCAAAGAGATATTCACTGTAACATCTAATGTAGCAGTAGCAATAACACACATATTCAAGTATGTACATCTGTTACAGAAATTATACATAGTAGCATTATGAGTATGAGATACCATGCTACATTTATTGAAATCACAACCCAAACACAAGTGTGTAGCATTATTAAACTATGTGATTCAATGAACATAGAAGACATATATGTGTCAACCTTATTGGATCCACTAATCATTTCAAGTTTGCAAGATTCCTTAGTTGAGTTTGTAGGTATTTTAACAGCTTATTAGACTATGTTCAAACTTAGCAGAGGTCCACAAATATAGAATAAATCTCCACTTCTTACTAGATATTTGAATTAACAACTTCATTCAGAATCTCTAAAGAGTATGAATAGGGGTATTTATGCAAGCAAGCTGATTGATCCTAACTTAAGCAAATGACATAATCACTTTCATTTTAAACGTTCATAACCTCATATTCATACTAGGCTCATTAAGAGTTAAGACATTCATATAAACACAGTGTAGTGTTTTGACAGGCAAGGTAAGTATTAGAAGTTTCTCTTAAGTTCATAGGTGAGTCATAGTCAACTTATATAAGCTTAGCCAGGTTTAGTGATAATGCAGCATGAAAGCACATGCATAAGTATGAAGGACAAACATTAATTTTGTTTAAGAACAAGATTAGTGCAGAAAATCAAATAGAGGGCATTCAGACACATACATGAGATGATTTTACAAGATTACAAGACTATAAGACATGGTACAGTACCAAATAGCATAGGATCAGACCAACAGGTTCATTACAGAAATTTAGAACAATGAAAGTTTCACATTAAGTAGGCATGGTTGTAGTAGCAGGATAATGAGTCCAGTTAAATAAGGTGATTGTATTAGTCCAAACATGATGAAGTTTAGTTCAGTATAACCTATTTAAGAGATGATACACAAATACAATAATTATAACTCATAACCAAATTCTAATTCTTAACCAGATTCTTAAAGACAATCAAAACATAGCTTGATCTAGGTTAACAATAGTAGACCGAGTACATATAAGATTAACTGCAAAAATTCATTTGAACTTAGTTCAATCATTTCAAAATATTATTTTATACAGTAAAAGTCATTGATATGATCACACAGTCATAAAGGTTAACAGAAGACCTTTACAGTGATCTTTCAAGAGGTCTCAGAATTATAGAAACACGTTTGTAGAGAGAAGGAAACTCAAACAACATAAGCTAATATACTTTAACTACAATGGCAACCTTGTATTTAACCCTTAAATGTTCATAACTATCCTTGTTTTAGTTTATGAGACAAACATTTTCAAGTGCATGATGCAAATTAGAAGGTAACATTAAGGTAAAGATCAGTAGAGTAGACATGAGAGACTTAGCAAAATATCAGGAAAGTCTAAGTCAAAACAAGTGTAGAGGATCATTACGGTTCTTTGTTAAATACAGAATTTCAACAACACATAGATTTGTTCCACTTAGAGGAGCATTCATTAAGCTTACAAAGGTAGTTAATAAGTATTGATTTAATTGCAGATCATTAAAGAAAATAGTTGGTTCATATATATAATTATTTACCCGTAAAACGGTAGAGTTGAATTTATATGTGGGTTATAGACAAGTGAATCGATTTGATCCTAAAATGATAAATAACTTAAATAAAAATGCAAGACTTAGAATTGGAATCGAGGTAGGATAGTAGATAGCTTGGTTCTGGGAGCAGAGCTTCTGAAAGTAGTAATAACAATATTAATAGGCAAGAAATAAAATTTTATTGAGCTTTTGAACAGTATATATCATAAGTTTGTCAGAAAAGCCCCCCCTTACAATGGCTATTAAACTCACTATTTATAGTTTTACCTAGGGAACAATGTCCTAGGATCAAGCCACTCTTAAATGACAATTGTGGGGGCCATTGAAGAATGTGTAATGGGAGGCTGTGAATGTCATATTCTCTATAACGGACTATGTATTTAATGCACTAAAATATTCTCCATTGAATGTCACCAAGTGGCAAGCAATTATTTGTCTTTATGAGCAATATCCCCTTCAGGGACAATCGAGATTACTGCCCTCGAACTTGATTTCCACTTACCTCGCTTTCCATCTGTCTTCGCTCCATGTGTCGCTCTATTATGCATACTTTAATACGAACATATTTACCTTATATAGATAGTCCCTCTGCTTTTTGGTGGCACATCCTTGTGTCATCGGGAATTTGGTGAAGATGTCAATACCTTTCTTGGTAGAAAATTCCCTGTCTTCCTCTGACAAGTTTCTTATGCTTGATTAGACGCGCGTATCTCCGCATTTGATGCCCCCAAAACGTGTCACGCCATGATTCAGCAATACTTTTGCCAGTTCTTGAGGTAATCATAGCCACAATTTTAGCCGTCTATTCCTTGACTTATACGCTTCAATCTTCTTCTTTTACACTTCACAATTTATTAAAATCTCTCAAACGTTCTTTACTCAACTCACTCTTGCTTTCAACTTCCTTTAACCTTCTTTCCAAGAGACAAACCCTTGCTTCTTTCTACTAACTATGGCCTCCTCTTCCAAAAACTCTAGTTCTTCAAAGAACAAGGAAAAATACTGATGATGTTGCTCCTCCTACGATGAGCACCATTATCCCCAGAAAACATACTACGGCTAAGGACTTCGAAGAGAAGTTCCTTTATGCTAACTCCCGCACATGGGTTGTTGGTGTATTTTCTTCTTCCATCCATCCTTCTAGCATATCTGATGTGAAAGAACATTGTTATTGCCATAATTTGGACATCATCTCTCCTGGAGTGGGTAACCTTCCCCAGGAAGTATTTTACGTATGTTTACACGTGCCCCTTTACTTTGCGGCCATTTTCATTGAGAGGGGAACTTGACTCTGTAATCTTGGATTTTTTCTTATGTTACTAGGTCTGCTTGGCACATATGAGTCCTTCTGTGTGATGGATGGTAGCCTGTCTTCAGTGCCTATGCCAGTAGATGAGGGAACATCTCTCCGTGACTCGACGGGGAAATGATAAATTTTAGCAAATGTGGTTACCATGCTTTGCTCACTAATATAGATGATGACAATGACCATGGATGGATGGAGCGGTTCGATATACTTTTCACCAGGGACATCATCCCGGCTACAACTCCATCTTTTCATGAATCATGGAATCATACTCGTAAGTTTAACGCATGACCCTTCTTCTGGTTAAAGATTGCCCCGTGCTATCACTGATCCTTCTTTTTTTATTATTTTAGAAACTCGATGGACACCACCTAGGGTTGAAGGCTTGGATCAGTGGGTCCAAAATATTTTAAATATTACCACGCCCAAGACCCACCGGTGAAAAGAATGCCCCTTAAATACGGGTGGAAGGCCAAATATCATGGTAAGTTGAGCCTTACACTAATATTGTTTCTGCCTTGCGTATAAGAAAATAGACTAACTTCTATTTCTGTCAAATTCAGGTCTACCGCAGGGCTCTGTTACAGTCCCCGAGGAGAAAGTTTTAGCTAATCCCACAAAGGCGGTGAGGTTGCTGCAGGAGTATTTTACCCGAACAGGTTCCATCAGATATGCTTCTGGTGTACATGCTTCTTCTCGGAGTCCCTAGCCGAAGAACAACCAACAACAAAAGTGACGTTCCTCTACGACCGAGGGAAAAAATAAAAAGGTGAAGGGCGTCGCGCCCGAACTTACTGAAGCCACTATAGTGATCGATGATGATGGGGAAGCCAGTGATGAAAGGGCTTCCCTAAAGGGAATACGAGGACCTTCATCAACTCAACAAAGTGCTCAATCTGTTGAGCTAATAGCACCAACAGATGACGATACCCAAGCGCTCTAGGGGGAGTTTGATATGGTGGAGGATGCCAACTCCCGTGTTCGGGCTCCTATCACTGCTCCTGATACTGCGAGGTTGAATATTGGGCCTCTTCCGTCTTCGATTGATGAGAAATCAATAATTGGCATTGTTTTGCCGTAGCTGCTTCTCAACCCACAATGCCTTCAGCTTCATCCCCTTCTTTTCCAACCACGACTTCACCACCAACAACTGTTACTTCATCTCCGCCGGTCGCAGACACTCGAGAGGAGGATGTCACTCCTCCTAATATCTAGTACATGGGAATTTGGGGGTGTAATTATTCGCCCCCTTCTGCAGATCCCTTGAGGAGGAGGAATGTTTCTATCTCTATTTTCACCGAGTGCCACCTGTTTTCCCAGGCGGTAGAGCTCGTCAATTATCTGAAGCCTTTGGCTACATAGAAAGATAATAATAAAGTACACTCTCTTTCGGGGGAGTTTATGATAAAAATGCCATTCTTAATGAGGCAGCGGTATGTCACTTATTTTCTTTACTGTTTTCTTCTAACTTTGCCATGGAACACTTTATGATTTGAATCTTTGCTTTGTAGGCTAACTATCTTGCTTCTGAGGGCCTTCAAAGGTTGATCCTTGATAATGAGAAACTCATCTCCGAGCGGTATCAACTGTTAGCTGGGCGGGATCAAATTGTTGCTTGCCTCCCGGAATTGGAAGCAAAGGTTGCCGAGGTCATTGAGTTGGAGACTCGGTTGCAGCATAGAGAGCAAGAAGTGGTGACCCTCGGCCAAGATACTACCCTGTTAAGGGTACAATTTCAATAAGCCAAGGCAAAGTGGTCCGAGGTCCAAAATATTGTTCTTGCTGTTGTCGATTGTGGGGTTGCCTATACTGAAAGAATAAATAATTTAGAAGAAGCCTTGAACTCCAAAGCTGAAGAGGTTATATCTGCAGAGGAGAAGCATGCCCAGATGGAGGCGAAGTATAAGAAGGTCATGGAGCAAAATAAAGTTTATAACTCCAATATCCGTGACCTTGATGTTAGCCTTCAAGCCGCTAGATCCGAGCAAAATAAAATTTCGACCGGGGTTGACCAGTTTAAGGAAGAGCTTTAGCACCGAACGACTTTCCTCATTGTTGAAAAAACATATTCTATGTACAACATGTGAATAAAAATCTTGGAAGAGGCCAAAGAGGGTATCATTGACTTTAATGCCGAGATTGCCAAAGCTCGTGAGCTGGAGAAAACTACCCGAAGGGGTCTCCCTATCCAACCTGATGCGACTGACTCTTCTGATTCTGGTTCTTATTTCTCGGGAACTAAGGAAGAACTTGAAGGGGATAATGTCAGAGGTCAAGACTTCGATCCGACGGGAACTCCACCTACTTCTCCTTGGAGCGCATATGCTTCTCTTCCCCTAGATTTTGGGGATGCAGTAGTCTAGTTATTTTTTTCTTTCCTTTCCTTTTGGTTTCTTACTTCATACTTTTGTACTTGTGCTTCTTGGCATGTTTTCATATAGAAGTACTTTTTCGTTTATGTATTGCACAAGTTTTTCTCTTCGCGTCGAGTTGTGCAAGTCTTCAGATGCATTTTTCCTCGATAGCATTTGTATTCCAGGCATAAGTTCTTCCATAATCAACCCTTTATTGTGAGGGTTTCATAAGAGAGGGCGCACTTATGTTTACGTTGCTCTTGAAGAGGACATCTCCTGTTTATTCCAACACTAACATTTGAAGTACTTGTTTAACTTTGAAATGATAAAATTAATTCATCGTTCCAATAAGAAATAAGATAAAAATAAAAGGACTTCACTTTATTCCTTTCACTTTCAAAAGTACATAAGCAGTACATAAGCATTTGGCCTGATAGCAAGCTTTATTTTCCTGTAAGAACTTTACTATCGAGTAAAAGACTATTTACACGTCTCGTATTGTCTTATTGCTTCCATGTCTTATCATTTAAAGGTCTTATTTCTGCTAATGGTACTTCCTACGTAGTATGCTTTCTCTTGTTGCCTCATTAAAAACCTTGCCAAAAAAAACCAATTGGGACAAAAACTAGACGAATGGAAAAGGAGTGCAGCACATACTTTCAATGTAGGCGGTGTTTGTTAGCAATAGTATCTTTTGAGGTGTGCCACATTCCAGCTGCTCGGCAATTTTATTCTATCCTGATTTTCCATTTCGTATAATCCTTTCCCGGTGATAGCTGAAGCCCGGTAAGGGCATTCCCACGTTGGACCTAGCTTTCATGCGTTGAGCTCCCGGGTGTTTTGAGTCATATTTCTTAAAACCAAGTCTCCCACTTTAAAATAACGGAGATTGGCTATATGATTGTAATATCTTTCCATTCTTTGTTTTGGGCTGCCACCCTTATATGCGCCAAGTCCCTACGTTCATCGAGCAGCTCTAACCTGACTATTAATGCTTCGTTGTTTGCTTCTTCATCCGTCCGAAAATATCTCATGGTAGTTTCTCCTACTTCCATCAGGATCAATGATTCTGCTTCGTATACGAGAGAGAAACGTATCTCCCCCGTGCTGGATTTGGCTGTTGTTCAATACGCCCATACTACTCCCGGTAGCTCTTTAGGCCATTTGCCTTTGGCTGCTTCCAATTGCTTTTTGAGAGTTTTAATAATCACTTTGTGTGACGACTCCACATGGCCATTTGCACTCGGGTGGTATGGTGATGATGTGATTCTTTTGATTTTCAAGTCTTCGGGGAATTTTATGACCTTTGTGCATATAAATTGTGGCATGTTGCTGCAGGCTATCTCTTTTAGTATCCCAAACCTGCAAATTATATTTTCCCACAAGCAATCTACCACTTCACGCTCACCGATTTTCTGTTAAGGACCTGCTTCAACCCACTTAGAAAAGTAGTCAGTTAAAATCAAAAGAAATCTTATCTTGCCGGGAGCTAGTGGCAGCGGACTGACTATGTCCATCCCCCATTTCATGAATGGACAGGGCAACAGAACCGAGTGAAATAACTCTGCCCGTTGATGTACCAATAGTGCATGGCGTTGACACTTATCGCATTTCTGAACATAAGCCTTGGTGTCTTTCTCCATCTGGGGCCAGTAGTATCCTGCCCTAATTAGCTTTAATACCAAAGAGTCTGCACATGAGTGGTTTCTGCAAATCCCTTCATGCACTTCTCTTATGACTTAATTAGCTTCGGAGGCTCCTAAACATCGGACCAACGGGCCTTGAAAACGTTTCTATAAAATTTACCTCCCTTGAAGCAGTATTGGGCTGCTTTAGTGCGCAACGCCTGGGATGCCTTGGGATCTTTGGGTAGCTTTCCATGCTCGAGATAGAATGATCTCATTTCTCTAGTCCTAGATGAAATTGGTCGCGTTCACTGCATAATAGCCATCCCTATACAATACCAAATGCATAAGCTGCACGACCGTACATGAGTCTGATCCCTTCATTGCTGTAGACGATCCCAGATTGGCTAGTGCGTCTGCTTCCGCAGTTGCTTCCCTCAGGGTGTGGGTAATTGACCAGTCCCTGAATCATGCGAGCAGAGCCTGGACCTTCACTACATATTATTGCATGCTTTCCTCTTTGGCTTCCAAGATTCCGTAGACCTGATTTACTACCAGTAGGGAATCACATTTGATTTCTATGATCTCAGAATCCAATCCCCAGACCAGCTCGAGTCCTGAAATTAGATCCTCATACTCGGCTTCATTATTTGTTAGAGGAACAGTTCTTGTGGCCTGCCTTAGGGTTTCTACCAAAGGTTTGACTAGTACTACACTGAACTCGAACCCTTTTACATTGAAATATCTATTTGTGAACAAGGTCCAAACCCCCGATGTTGATTCTGACACCATCACTACTTCTTTGGTAGCCAAAGGCAGTAGTCCTGGACTGAAATCGGCCACAGAGTTGGCCAAAACTTATGACTTAATCGCAGTTCTAGGTTTATACTCTGTCAAATTCACTCATTTAGATTTCCCACTTGGCTAGTTGATCTGAAAGATCAAGTTTGTGAAGGATATTCCGCATGGGAAAGGTTGTCACCGCGGCTATCAGATGACATTGTAAATAAGGCCTAAGTTTTCAAGCGGTGACTACGAGAGCAAAGGCCAATTTATTGAGATGCGACTAGCGAGTTTCCGCTCCTGTTAAAATTTTACTAACATAATAGGAAGGAGACTGTGTACCTTCATCCTCACGGACTAAAATAACAATTATCGTTACCTCTAAGACCGCTAAGTAAATCAGCAGTTGTTTGCCTTCCTCCAATTTTGATAATAATAGAAGGCTCGATAAATACTTTTCCAATCCTTCAAAGCCTTCTGGAATTCCAGAATCCATTCAAAAGTATTCTTCGTTTTGCAAGAACTAAAAGAAGTGATGACATTTTTTCGAAGATCGGAAAATAAATCTACTTAAAGCGGCCAGTCTTCCTGTCAACCTTTGAACCTCTTTCACGTTTGATAGCTGGTCAGGGATGTCCTCGGTGACTGAAATTGTATTGGGATTGACTTTGATCCCCCTTTGGGACACCAGAAACCCCAAGAACTTACCAGAACTGACTCTGAATGCGCACTTTTCGGGGGTTAAGCTTCATGTTGTGTGTTATTATGATGTTAAAGTTTTCTTGCAGGTGTTTAAGATGATCACCTACGTTCAAAGACTTAACAAGCATATCATCTATGTAAACTTCCATGGTTTTCTCTATTTGTTTTCCAAAGATTTTATTTACAAGTCTCTGATAAGTGGCTCCGGCGTTCTTAAGCCCGAAAGGCATCACATAATAGCAATATGTGCCGAAGTTCGTTATGAACAAAGTTTTTTCCTGATCCTTCGGGTTCATTTTTATTTAGTTTTACCTAAAATAGGCATTGAGGAAACTCATAAACTCGTGCCTGGCCATCGCACCAATCATTTGATCAATGTTTGGCAATGGGAACAAGTATTTTGGTCACGCCCTATTTAGATCCTTATAATCTACGTGCATGCGACATTTATTATTCCTTTTTGGAACTACTACTATGTTAGCTAGCCAGTCACGATACTTTACCTCCCGGATTGAATATCAAAAAATCGAGTTACCTCTTCTTTGACTAATTTATTTCTGACCTCGGCAATAGGGCGTTTCTCCTGCCTTACCGGAGGGATGTTAGGATCCAAGCTTAACTTGTGCACGACCACTTCTGGAAGAATACCCATCATATCCGCATGCAACCACACAAAACAATTAACATTAAATTTAAGGAATTCTATAAATCCTAACCTGAGCTTGGGGTTTAGTCCTTCCCCTAAGTGGAACTTCCTCTACAAGAATTTCTCAAACAATGCGACTTGTTCGAGTTCTTCCACTGTAGATTTGGTTGCGTCCATTTCTTCTGGTACCTGAAAATATCTTGGTACCTGATAGGATTCTGACGACTCCTTCCCCTTGTTGTCTTTGTTTGGCTCGGGAGCAGGAGCTGGTTCCTGTAATTGCTACGCTGCATGCTCCTTCCCTTTGCTACTGGAAACTGAGATCGCGTTCATCTACCTTGTTGTTGGTTGATATCCTCTTATTTGTCTAACTCCCTCCGAGGTTGGGAATTTTAGAAGTTGATGGTATGTCGATAGCACAACCTTCATCTCGTGCAACCATGGTCATCCAAGAATAATATTATAACCCATATTGTCATCTACTACTTCAAAAAGGGTCATCTTCATTACCCCTCGGCATTCGTGGACAGCAAAATTTCTCCTCGGCTTATTATGCTTGCCAAATTGAACCCGGGGAAGAGCTTCGTAGCCGGAATAATTCTTCTGATTAGCTTGGCTTGTTCTAGCACTCTCCATAGGATAATGTTGGTTGAACTCCCTCGTCTACCAAAGCATGTTTAATCTGGAAATCTAAAACATTAAGAGAGATTACCAAGGTATCGTTGTGTGGTAGGAGGAGAACATTTGCGTCCTCCTCTGTGAAGGTGATGTCATCCTCAGCGATGTCTCGAAATCTCTTGTTATGGGTCACTGATACCTTCATCATTTTCGCTACTAAGAAAGTTACACCATTAATCTCGTTCCTCTCAAAAATCATGTTGATCGTCAGACCAGGGGGATATTCTCCTGCTTTTGATGGTTCTGTGTTATCCCCGTTACGGCCGCAGTTGTTTTTAGCCCAATCACTTAAGAACTCTCTGAGATGTCTGTTTTCAACAATGTTGCCACCTTATCGCACAGATGTTGGCAGTCCTAGTCCGGTGGCTGTTGGACCCATGGTACTCACACCATAAATTAGGATCCCTCTGACTTGGATCGAACCTCATCAACTTCGGGAATCGTGATTCCTTAATATTCCTCATATCTGTCACTAGTTCCACCACGCTAACGTTGAAGTTGTATTCGGATAACCTGAGGTAGGTAAAGTCTCGGGAGCCCGATTCCTCTTTATCCTATAATGATATGTTATTCCGGTCGCGATTAACTCTTCTATCGATAACGAATCTATCCACCGATGGGAGACCCCTATCGCATCCTTCGGACCTTTCATAGGGCAAAACCAGACCTCTAGAAGACTGTCAGTCTGCGTCGAATTCATCCTTCAATTTTACCTTATTCTTCTCCCGGTCCTAACTCTTGGTTGATGGCAGGAAACCGAGCTGGTCATCCTCAATTCTTATCTTCAACTCATACATGTTGTGAATATTTGGCCATGTTGTTTCCTGGAACTCGAGCATACATTTTTAAAATTTTTGGAAAGCGTTGAACTCCTCGGATTCAGTCTTTTAGTAAATACCTCAGCTGCCCATTCATCTGGCATGGTCGGTAGCAGCATCCTTTCCTTCTGGAATCTGGGTACAAACTCCCGCAGTGATGCAGACTCTCCTTGAGCAATTCTGAATATGTCGGCTTTTTGAGCATGTACCTTCCTGTCTTCGGCATGAGCCTTGATAAAAGAATTTGCGAGCATCTCGAAGGAATCTATTGAGTTCTCGGGCAAGAGTGAGTACCACGTCAGGGCTCCTTTTGTGAAGGTATCCCCGAATTTCTTCAGTAAGATTGATGCAATATCGTATGAAGCTAAGTGGTGATCTGCTCTTAAGGATCCGAAGTCCCATCATATTTTGGCACGTCTGGCTTCTTGAATCGCTTTGGGATCAACTCCGGTGTTGCATTTGGTTTGAACGGCAACTGAGTGTATTTCTTTGACTTCGGTCCTTTCAATACTGGTGGTGCATCCGGGATCTAGTCTATTCGGGTATTTATTTCCCTCATAAACTGCATGAGTCTGGTTTTAAAGGGATCATTCTCATTGTTGCTACCAGATCCGCTACCATTCCCCCCCGGCCCTGTCGAAGCTGACCTCACCTCTTGGGGTGTTGTTATCAACCCTCTATGTTGTTTGGTTTGTAGGAGCATCGGGAGGGACTAGACCTCATCTATTAGCATTGTGGGAAGCACCCGACAACACCTGCCTCAACTCTGTCATGACCTGATATTGTCGCGAGAGATAACCCATAATAGCCTTTTGTTGCTCCCTTAGGATTCTTACTGTTTTCGCAACGTGCTCGTCTTCATCATCAGGAGTTGCCTCCCGAACATGTCGTGGATATTTCCCTCCATGGACCGGTATGGCCTCATCTCCCTCATTATGGGCATCACTGATCGAGTCTTCATGTTGAGGTTGATTTCCTTGAGCCTCAACGTTGTGTGTAACATTCACACTGTTATCTGCTATTTTTATGATTTTTTTTTAAAAAATAAAGAAGCAAACAAGTTAGTAATAGATACAAGGATCAATCCAATAACGTAACTGTCTAAGACCCTCGGCGGGCTCCAAATTATTTACCCGTAAAATGGTACAGTTGAATATATATGTGGTTTATAGACAAGCAAATCGATTTGATCCAAATATTATAAATAACTTAAATAAAAATACAAGAGTTAGCGTTCAAATCGAGGTAGGGCGACATATAGCTTGGTTCCGGGAGTAGAGCTTCTGAAGATAGAAATAACAATATTAATAAGCAAGAAATTTATTTTGCTTTTGAACGGTATATAGCATACGTTTATCAGAAAATTCCCCCCTTACAATGGCTATTGAACTCACTATTTATAGTTGCACCTAGGGAATAAGGTCTTAGAATCAAACCCCTCTTAAATGATAATAATGCTGGCCATTGAAGAATGTGTAATGCCAGGCCATGAATGTCATATTCTCTGTAACAGACTATGTACTTAAAGCTATAGAATATTCTCCATTGAATTATACCGAGTGGCAAGCATTTATTTGTCTTTATGAGCAACATCCCCTTAAGGGACAACCGAGATTGCTTCCCCCGGGCTTGATTTCCATCTGTCTCCCGCTCCACGTGTCGCTCTATTATGCTAGAATTTAATATGAATATATTTTACCCTATACAACAGTATTAAAGCATGATTATCAAGCATAAACCAATAACAATACATCATGAACAGAAACAATCAATAGATAATAACATCATAGACATGATTTTAACTTAAACAGTTAAAAGAGAGGAAGGGTCGATGTGCACCGACCTTCCTTTGAGCAGCAAATCAAACAAGGTTATTGTTTTTCCATTTGGGAACCAAAAGCTTAAACATCGAAAAGGAAATAAACTTAGAACCGGAAGAAGAGAATGAGAAATCAATTAAAACCCTAAACTTCCACTTTTGATGCTATTGTGTGTTAGATTTTCATAATGTTAGGTGTTGTTGGTGATGTTAGGTGAGACCATCAAAGGCTCCTACTTATAGTGCCTTTAAATCCAAGGGTTCCGGCAGAAGTACATTACATAGTCCAGGGAATGGCGACGTTCAAGTGGAGGTAGTAGAGAGTGACAACCACCAGATGATGCAAGCAAAAGCAAGTGAAAATCAAAGAAACAGAAGGGAAATCAGTGAGGATTTTACCTGAGAGGAGAGAGATTGACCGTTGAAGGCAACAAACCATCGGTCTGAACCCAAATATCCATAGGTCACTACGTCTGACCTATGGACAGAGCATAACGATGATGAATGTTGAATAAATGGTCATGCATTCCATGGATTTGAATTATCACAATAGTGATGCAGACGATTTGAAGTTTTACCTTCTAGCTAGGGTTTTCATATTTGGTATTTTGAATCGTAATGATTAAAATGGGGAGGAAATCGGCGGGATTCGCGGATTCAGAAGGCAAAGAGGATGAAATTAGGGTTGATTTGTGACATTGCACGAATTGGTGCAAGGTTTTTGATTGATTTGGATTGATAGAAGTTGACAGACGGAGGAGAGAAAAGGAAAAGGAGAGGCGGCTGGTCTTAGGAGAAATAATTTAGGGTTTGGAGGTAAACCAGGTTGGTCTCTTAGGTAAAGATTGGGGGAAGCAATATGGGTCGTTGGATCATTTGATCAACGGCCCTGATAATTTAGGTGTTAAAAGATTTTTATGAGGACATATGTTAGCCGTTGGATCTTTGTGTTTCAACGGCGGAGATGAGATTTAGCCAGCATTAAAAATTAAAGGAAAATTGAGATTAAACGTAGGCCGTCGATCAAGTGGATTAGCGGTTCAGATGTGTGTG
Organism: Nicotiana otophora; assembly: GCA_000715115.1. Classification (NCBI taxonomy): domain Eukaryota; kingdom Viridiplantae; phylum Streptophyta; class Magnoliopsida; order Solanales; family Solanaceae; genus Nicotiana; species Nicotiana otophora. The sequence goes on along the minus strand of AWOL01S0019086.1, from coordinate 34,228 downwards.
TCTTTCTTGTGTGAGTGTTTTGAGAGCGGTGACGTGGCGAGTTTTGATTGGCTTAGAGAGAGTGGCATGGATTGCCAACATGGATTGGAGTGTTGGACCTGGACCGGGCAGATGAGGGATTGGGCCTGTGTATTGGGCTAGTTCCAATTTAATGCATAGTCAAACTGTGTTTAAGAGTGCAATTGCAATTATGGGCATTTAGCCTTTAACCTCTTTAAAATTAATTTAATTAAACTTAATTAATTCAAATAAAATGTGATAGAAATTATAATCATCAAATAAACTGCTAATTACTGTAATTAATTAATTATTTATTAAAATACTTTATTTCTCAAATTATGACATTAATTTTGGATTATTTGAAATAGTAGGCTAGTTAATTAAAAATTAAGGAATAACTTGTTAAATTAATTATAAAATTTGTGTACTGAATATAAAGGTTACTTTAATAGTCTAAAAATAATAAGTGTAATATATTTTACAATTAAATAATATTTAATTTTTAATTTCAACATTATTAGTTACTAATTGATATAAAAATAGGTATTATTGATTAGAATATATTTTCAACATATTTATTGTGAATCATTAAGTATAAATAAATTAATTTTAAAAGGGAGGGTCAAAATTGGTCGTCAACACTTGTGTTGTAGCCTCGATGGCCATGAATCTTGCATTAACTGTGCTTGGACTTTCAAATATTTTTTTTTTTTATGATGCCAAAAGGGGAAAGATAGAGTTCGGGGGTGCTTGATATACTTGCTATGAAAATTGGGTCCAAATGTGTTTGTGTCACATTGTGTTGGTGTTGTGTTGCTGCTGTTGTGATTAGATGATTACCTGATTTATGCGCACAAAGTTTGTCATCATCAAGAAGGGAGAATGTGTTGAGAATTGGGGTTTTGATGATTAATAAAGTATGTCCAGAGAATGTGCGCTAAGAACCAGGTTTTCAAGTACCTGATGAAGTACTCTAAGGACCAGGTCCTCAAGGTAGTTGGTGAAGGTTCTTACAAGGCAGTAACTTTTTTACAAAGTTACTTTAGTCCGAGATTGTTATTTTTTCATAAAGTTACTCTAGTCCGAGATTGATGGAAGAGGGTTGTTAATGTGATAAAGGTCGTTGTCCAAGAAGATATGCTCACACAAGTGATAGACAAGAGTCACAAGATTTGTGGAGTCCTTGGATTTGTAGGAGCCCAGCAAATGAGAAGTTGACTATGCATAAGACTCCCAAAGGATCTCGGAGCCTAGTGAACTTAAATACTTTCCTGATGGACTGAGGACACTATCCTTTTGCACGTCAACTGTGGGAATAACATTTTCAACACTCAAGTTGGTTACTAGTCTTAGTGCTCTTCTTGACTCTGTTAGTTAATGTGTATTAGGAAATCGAGTTGTAATCAAGTTGTCATTTAATAATCTCTAAGTTGGAGTAAGTGTTTGAGTATGCAAGTTAGAATAACTTGTAATCCATTCAAATAGTTGAAGTAGGAAAATTTTGGGATTACTCATTCACAGGTCTTGTAATCAGTACATTGGCTCTTTTTGTTCTAGTAAAGTTGAAGTTAAAATCTTACGTGGTAGATCGTGGTTTTTGCACCTTTGAGCCGGGTGATTTTTCACATAAAAATTATTGTCTTTGTTTTTACTGTTTATTATGTTTACACTTAAAGAGTAAGGCAAAGAACCTAATTTTTTAGTTAATTTAGGAAGACACTCAAATTAACAATAAAACAATATTTCAAGTAAAAGATAAAGTGCCCTGTTATATAACCAGTAATGGATAGATACTAGATTGAATGAACCCTTTGTCTCAGTAGTTGTACATTGACTGTTCTAAAAACAGAACCCTTTAGCCCAACTTGGATTTTACTTCTCTTTGGTTGGACTTAATTGTTAAGAAAATTACTAAGATAATGTATCGTTTAATGTTAAAAAATAAAAGAACAAGTAAACTCAGCGTTCAGGTTCTAGGAATATAAGTCTTTTTTGATAGAGAATAATAAAACCATCCATATTATACTTTCATAACGAATTTGAATTAGTTAAGCTAGCAAAAAAACACATTTTTCCCTTATATTCAATTAGAAAGGTACATGTAAAATCTAGATATTTTAGAAGAGTGAATCTTTACCCAATTTCTCTCTAACGTTTGTTTTAGTTTGACATCAAATACTGATCATAGTCTAAATCCCGTGTTAAAATATTGCTTGTGATTAATACTTTTTTGTGGATTGTCTCTCTAAAAATTGAAAAGAAAAAGAAAAATAGTCAATTACATCATTTCATAAATTAACTCTTATTCAAACTCCAAGACTCTGTATCAAATCGCACAACACTCACTTTTATGGTGTTGTGAAAATAAAAATTAAAAATTAAAAAAGAAGCGAGAGAGATGAGGGGTATGGATCTAATTGTGAGTGGATCATCGACCATAATTTTAATATCAAACATAAGTTGTTTTGCAAAGCAGACTTTGGAAGGAATTTTGCAGATCACTCCATGTATTATTGAAAATATTGTATTCTAAGACGTATAGTATCTACAATTTGAAACAAGCCCGTTACCTTAAGTAGTTGAGTTCAATTAAAGGAACTTTCAGAAATGACTACTTTTAAACAGTTAAACTCTTAGGCTCAATCTGTTTATTGCGATAGTCTGAATTATCGATTGGCATTATTTCCCGTTTACATAAACAGTAATAACCATTTGCAAAGGGCTTAATGTATCATTACTTCTATTTTTTGGTTTTTGTAGAACTTTGTTATTGTATATTTTCATGTTTTTTCATTATCCCGTATATTGAATTAGTTTGTGGCGTTGTGGAATACTAAGAGCCCGTTTGGACATAAGAAATTTTTCCCTTTTTAAAAAGAAAATTCACTTTTTTCGAAATCAGCGTTTGTTCATAAAATTTCCAATTTTCAGTTGAAGATGCATTTTGAAAATTTTCGAAAATTTAAAAAACTCCAAAAAGTTGTTTTTCATAATTTTCACTCAAATCACTCACAAAACTTCAAAAACAACCCAAAATTATATTCATGTCCAAACACAACTCTAAATTTCAAATATCATTTTCAATTGAAAAAGATTTTTCCCCTATTTTGGAATTTTACAATTCTTATGTCCAAACGCCCACTAAATATTTTGGACTAAGTGTAGAAAGTTATATTATCGGGCTCATGGTACATCCCGGTCTCCGACAAAATAAGTCAAGCTCGAGACAAGATGATAAGGGGCCGAAATCGGGGCAAGAGTCTCTTCGAGTCATAGTTCTGAATCGGTCCTAGTATTGAGCGACTTCGAAGAACATTGTCGGGCAACCAAACACGTCCAACGGAGGGATGTTATGTCCTGGACCAGCCGGATATACCTCTCGTGCTAAGGCACGAACATATCGCTTACCACCGGAGCCATCGAGACCATGCCCTCCGGATTCGGCTCAAGCTCCAAGACCTCGGAAAATCCTTACCAAACGGTTGCACACGACTAATGAAGGGCCATGATATCAGCGGCCGACCGGATATCACGGCGCGGATCTCGACCCGTATCGGCAGTAGATCGGTGATTAACGAAAAAAAATATTTTTACCTTTTTTAGAATTATACAAGGGATGAAACTCTTCTACTATAAAGGAGATAATTTTTATACAAAGGACACACTGCAATACGCATTCCAAAGCAATATATTATTATTTTTCTGTTACTAGCTCTTTCTCTTGTTCATCAGTGCTGGCTATAGTGAGCCCGGATCGAGGGCGAATACTTCATTAAGGCTGAAACTATCCTCCTTGTGTGGTTTGAATCTACTTTATCTTTATTTATTCAAATTTGACTTAATTTATCGCTTTGTATCAAATTAATCCGCGTATCTTTAAAACCACTTATAAATTTAATTATTATCCGATTTTGAGGGTAAACAATTTGGCTCCCACCGTGGAGCTAAAAATAATAGTGGCGATTTGATACAAATTTCCATAACATACCCTACTTCACACGTGTTCTTTGAAGTGCCTTTGATTTCACGTTTGCGTTAAAATGTCAAACTCCCAATCTGCCCCTCTAAACACGGATGCTGATTGTGGCCACCATGGCGAGAACAACAATATAGCGCCCAGCAACGAGGTGCCCCTCGCCGATCCTAATGGAATTCTGGTTGCGGACCCGATCGACGCCAGCTCACATATGGCCATCAACACGAATTTGCCCACCGATTCTAAGAACAACATCCGCAGGGGAGTCCGGTCAGTAGCTGAAAATGCTCGTGACGATGAAGGAGATGGGATCATCTTGCGGGTGATCTTTGAAATGATGTAGGCTCAGCAGGCAGCGATAGCCCAACTATAGAACCGAAGTCGCGCTCCCAGTAGAGTGGAGCCCGAATCATCCCGGGAAAATACTCGCAAAAATGAACAAGCCGCAGATAGGCCAAATGAAGTTGAACCCGGAATCAACCCCGAAATAAAAAAGATGATCGAGGAATTGAAAAGACGGGTGGAAATGGGAGAATACAAAATTGAAGCCAATGACAAGAAGGTGGAGACTTACAACTCCAGGGTCAACCAAATCCCCGGAGCAGCACCGATATTGAAAGGCCTAGACTCCAAGAAGTTTGTTCAGAAACCCTTCCCTCCGAGCACAGCCCCGAAGCCGATCCCAAAAAGGTTCTGCATGCCTGAAATTCCTAAGTACAATGGGACAACTGACCCAAATGAATATTTGACCTCATACATGTGTGCTATCAAGGGGAATGACTTAGAAGATGATGAGATCAAATCTGTCTTGCTGAAAAACTTCGAAGAGACCTTGTCAAAAGGGACTATGATATGGTATCACGACCTACCTCCTAACTCTATTGACTCGTTTGCTATGCTTGCAGATTCCTTTGCAAAAGCACATGTCGGGGCTATCAAGGTCGAGACCAAGAAGTCAGACCTTTTCAAAGTGAAACAGAGGGATAATGAGATTCTTAGAGAATTCGTTACCTACTTTCAGATGGAAAGGATGGACCTGCCTCCGGTCGCGGACGATTGGGTTGTTCAGGCCTTCACCCAAGGACTCAATACTCAAAGCTCATTGTCTTTGTAGTAGTTGAAGCAAAATCTGGTAGAATATCCTGCTGTAACTTAGGCCGATGTTCATAACCAACATCAGTCAAAAAATAGAGTCGAAGATGATCAGCTCGGGGCCCCCTCCAGGTCTTTTTATCCTATCCGAGCCATTGACAGACCCAAAAGAGACATTGATCGTGAACCAAGGCCAAGTAGGGACCGATATCAGCCGTATATCGGTGATCATAGGAGTAACGGATCTGGACGACACCATGTGGGAAATGAAAGGATAAGCGGTCAGAGTCAAAATAACCAGGGACTCATGAGCAAAAATGGTTTTGACAGGCCCATCGGGCCTAAGGAAGCACCGAGTTTATCAGAGTACAACTTCAATGTCGATGTTTCTACTATCGTAACCGCCATCTGATGCATTAGAGACACCAAGTGACCTCAAACTCTATAGTTCGATCCAGCCCAAAGGGATCATAACCTAATGTGCAAATATCATGGCATTCACGGCCACCAAAGACTGTAGACAATTAAGAGAGGAAGTTGCCCGGCTATTCAACAACAGACATCTCTGAGAGTTCCTGAGCGTTCGAGCCAAGAATCATTTCAAGAATAGAGATTCTAATAAACAGATCGAGCAGGAGAAACATCAGAACGTCATTAACATGATCATCGGTGGGGTCGACATTCCTCAGGGGCCGATGGTGAAGCGCACCAAAGTATCCATCACAAGGGAAAAATGGACTCGGGATTACGTGTCAGAGGGGACCTTGTCTTTCAACGACGAGGACATTGAAGGGATCGTGTAGCCCCACAATGATGCACTGGTAATATCTGTACTCATAAATAAATCTCAAGTTAAGTGTGTGTTAATTGATCTAGGTAGCTCGGCCAACATCATCAGATCNGGTGATGGAGATGGGATCAGCTTGCGGGTGATCTTCGAAATGCTGCAAGCTCAGTAGGCAGTGATAATCCAACTGCAGAACTGAAATCGCGCTCCCAGTAGAGTCGAGCCCGAATCATCCCGAGAAAATACTCGCAGAAATGAACCAGCCGCAGATAGGCCAAATGAAGTTGAACCCGGAACCAACCCTTAAATAATAAAGATGATCGAGGAATTGAAAAAGCGGGTGAAAATAGGAGAAAAGAAAATCGAAGCCAACGACAAGAAGGTGGAGACTTACAACTCCAGGGTCGACCAAATCCCCGGAGCGCCACCGATATTGAAAGGCCTAGACTCCAAGAAGTTTGTTCAGAAACCCTTCCCTCCGAGCGCAACCCTGAAGCCGATCCCTAAAAAGTTCCGCATGCCTGAAATTCCTAAGTACAACGGAACAACTGACCCAAATGAACATGTGACCTCATACATGTATGCCATCAAGGGGAATGACTTAAAAGATGATGAGATCGAATCTGCCTTGCTGAAACAATTCAGAGAGACCTTATCAAAAGGAGCTATGATATGGTATCACAACCTACCTCCTAACTCTATTGACTCGTTTGCTATGCTTGCAGATTCCTTCGTAAAAGCACACGCCGGGGCTATCAAGGTCGAGACCAGGAAGTCAAACCTTTTCAAAGTGAAATAGAGGGATAATGAAATGCTCAGAGAATTCGTGTCCCGGTTTCAGATAGAACGGATAGACCTGCCTCTAGTCGCGGATGATTGGGTCGTTCAGGCCTTCACCCAAGGACTCAATACTCGAAGCTCGTTGGCTTCACAACAATTGAGGCAAAATCTGGTAGAATATCCGGTCGTAACTTAGGCCGATGTGCATAACCGATATTAGTCAAAATTTAGAGTCGAAGATGATCAGCTCGTGGCCCCTTCCGGGTATGTTTATCCTATCCGAGCCATTGACAGACCCAAAAGAGACATTGATCGTGAACCAAGGCCAAGTAGGGACCGATATCAGCCGTATATCGGTGATCATAGGAGTAACGGATCTGGACGACACCATGTGGGAAATGAAAGGATAAGCGGTCAGAGTCAAAATAACCAGGGACTCATGAGCAAAAATGGTTTTGACAGGCCCATCGGGCCTAAGGAAGCACCGAGTTTATCAGAGTACAACTTCAATGTCGATGTTTCTACTATCGTAACCGCCATCTGATGCATTAGAGACACCAAGTGACCTCAAACTCTATAGTTCGATCCAGCCCAAAGGGATCATAACCTAATGTGCAAATATCATGGCATTCACGGCCACCAAAGACTGTAGACAATTAAGAGAGGAAGTTGCCCGGCTATTCAACAACAGACATCTCTGAGAGTTCCTGAGCGTTCGAGCCAAGAATCATTTCAAGAATAGAGATTCTAATAAACAGATCGAGCAGGAGAAACATCAGAACGTCATTAACATGATCATCGGTGGGGTCGACATTCCTCAGGGGCCGATGGTGAAGCGCACCAAAGTATCCATCACAAGGGAAAAATGGACTCGGGATTACGTGTCAGAGGGGACCTTGTCTTTCAACGACGAGGACATTGAAGGGATCGTGTAGCCCCACAATGATGCACTGGTAATATCTGTACTCATAAATAAATCTCAAGTTAAGTGTGTGTTAATTGATCTAGGTAGCTCGGCCAACATCATCAGATCGAGGGTCGTGGAATAGCTCGGTCTACGATATCAGATCGTGCTTGCAGTACGAGTTTTAAACGGATTCAACATAGCATGTGAGACCACTAAAGGGGAGATAACATTACCGGTGAATGTCGCCAGGACCATTCAGGAAGCCAAGTTCTATGTAATTGAAGGAAACATAAGGTACAATGCTCTGTTCGGAAGGCCATGATTCCACAACATGAGAGCGGTACCCTCGACTCTGCACCAAGTGATGAAATTCCCAACACCAGGAGGGATAGAAACAATTTATGAAGAATAACCGGCTGCAAAGGAGATGTCCGCGGTGGATGAGGTGGTCCCAGTATCCGCACTTACAACGAACAAAGGTCTGGGTTCAGCCACCAAGCAAGAAGACAAATAGCAACTACCTACACCGGCCCCAACCCAACCGGAGAAGCAGGGGACCGATGAAGATGACGATTACGGGGTTCCCGGGTCTTTTATAGCCCCCGATGATTCTGATGCTACCAAATCGACAGTCGAGGAACTAGAGCAAGTCGTACTGATCGAGCACTTGCCCGATAGAAAGGTATACCTGGGCACGGGGGTGAGTCCCAAGCTCAAGAAATAACTCATTCAATTCCTTATATCTAACATAAATTGTTTCTCTTGGTCCCACCTTGATATGATAGGGATCCTATAGGAAATAAGCACTCGCAAGATAAGCCTGGACCTGAAGTTCCATGCGGTCAAGAAGAAGAGGAGACCCAAGTCCGAGGTCAAGCATGCGTTCATCAAGGAAGAGGTATCTAAACTCTTTAAAATAGGGTCCATCCGGGAGGTTAAGTACCCGGACTGGTTAGCAAACGTAGTAGTAGTCCCTATAAAGGGAAACAAATTAAGAATGTATGAGACTATAAAGACATGAATAAGGCGTGTCCCAAGGACTCTTTCCCTTTGCCTAACTTTGGTCGCGTAATCGATGCAACGGCCGGCCACGAGATCCTCAATTTTCTCAACGCTTATTCCGGGTACAACCAAATTCAGATGGACACGGGAGATCAGGAAAAAACTTTCTTCATCACTAAGTACAACACCTACTGCTATAACGTGATGCCATTCAGACTGCCACTTACCAACGCCTAGTAAATCGGATGTTCGAAGAACAAATAGGAAAATCAATGGAGGTATACATTAATGATATGTTGGTTAAGTCCTTGCGAGCAGAGGACCATTTGAAACATTTGCAGGAAACCTTCAACATATTGAAGAAGTACAATATGAAGCTGAACCCAGAGAAATGTGCATTCGGAGTCGGGTCCGGAAAATTCCTCAAGTTCATAGTATCCAATTGGGGAATCGAGATTAATCCCGATAAGATCAAGACTATCGAAGATATCACTATTGGGGACAATGTCAAGGCCGTTTAAAGGTTAACCGGACCTATAACCAACCTGGGTCGATCTATCTCGAGGTCTTCCGACAAGAGCCACCGGATCTTCTCACTGTTAAAGAAAAGGAATAACTTCTCATGGACCCCGGAGTGCCGAAGAGCCTTAGAGGAACTCAAGCGCTATCTCTTGAGTCCACCTTTGCTTCATACTCCAAATACAGACGAACAGATATACCTATACTTAGCAATATCCGAGATAGTGGTAAGTGGAGTCCTGGTCCGGGAAGAGGAAGGTACGTAATTTCCAATCTATTATGTTAGCAGGACTCTAGGCGAGGCCGAAACTAGATACCCTCACCAAGAAAAACTGGCGCTCTCTTTGCTAAGCGCCTCTAGGAAGCTGAAACCTGTCACGACCCAAAATTCCACCACAGGTGTCGTGATGGCACCTAGTCTCTAAAACTAGCTAAGCCGATTATAATTACCTTTTGAAGCCATTTTTTCCATTTTGATAAGTAACCAAATCTAACAGCGGAATAAATATGAATATACAACCTCCCAATACTGGTAGTACTGAGTCACGAACTCTAATTGAATTCATGGAATAATCAAGAAGACCGAATATACAATACTGTTTGATTACAAATTAACAGTACAATGAAATGAAAAAACTCCAAGGGACTGCGACGGCCAAGCAGCTCTACCTTGAATATTTACGATCGCGCTTTAACTCTGCTCAAGTCCGATACCTCCAATACCTGGCTTTGCACAAAACTATGCAGAAGTGTAGAGTGAGCACACCACAGTGGTGCCCAGTAAGTATCAAGACTAACCTCAACTGAGTAGAGACGAGGTACAGTCAAGAAACTCACTAGTCAAATAGCATGTGCAGTATAATGTACAAGATAGTAGGAAATAGATAACAATAAGGATATCATAAAACAACTAGTGACATGCACAGCAAGACAACACAACACCATTTAATAACGCTCAACAAATAATAATACAAGTACACCCAATTAAATCAAATTCTTCAAAATATACATATTTTATCTATAGGTTTTTCAATGAAAGTCTCTAGAATATAATCCTCTCAAGTAAATATCTTTCGAATATACTTTCTTCAAATAAATATCCTTCCAATATACTTCTTTCAAGTAAATATCTTTCTAATATATTCTTTTCAAATAAATATCCTTCTAATATAATTCTTTCAAGTAAATATCCTTCCAATATAATTCTTTCAAGTAAATATCCTTCAAATATAATTCTTTCAAGTAAATATCCTTCAAATATAATTCTTTCAA